>CM034537.1:2425123-2510883 GCA_020002185.1 Paraescarpia echinospica | reverse complement strand
AACTATTTGAGTAGAAGTAAAATAATTCACCTCAGAACTACTTGAGTAGAAATAAAAGTAATTCACCTCAGAACTACTTGAGTAGAAGTAATTCACCTCAGAAATATTTGAGAAGAAGTAAAAGTAATTCATCTCGGAACTACTTGAGTAGAAGTAAAAGTAATTCTCCTCAGAAATACTTGAGTAGAAGTAAAAGTAATTCACCTCAGAACTACTTCAGTAAAAGTAATTCACATCGGAACTACTTGAGTAGAAGTAATTCACCTCAGAACTACTTGAGTAGAAGTAAAAGTAATTCACCTCAGAACTATTTCAATAGAAGTAAAAGTAATTCACCTCAGAACTACTTGAGTAGAAGTAAAAGTAATTCACCTCAGAACTATTAGAGTAGAAGTAAAAGTAATTCACATCGGAACTACTTGTAGAAGTAATTCACCTCGGAACTACTTGAGTAGAAGTAAAATTAATTCACCTCAGAACTACTTGAATAGAAGTAATTCACCTCAGAACTATTTTAGTAGAAGTAAAAGTAATTCACCTCAGAACTACTTGAGTAGAAGTAAAAGTAATTCACCTCAGAACTACTTGAATAGAACTAAAAGTAATTCACCTCATAAGTATTTGATTAGAAGTAAAAGTAATTAATCTCAGAACTACTTGAGTAGAAGTAAAAGTAATTCACCTCAGAACTATTTGAATAGAAGTAAAAGTAATTCATCTCAGAATTACTTGAGTAGAAGTAATTAACCTCAGAAATATTTGAGTAGAAGTAAAAGTAATTCATCTCGGAACTACTTGAGTAGAAGTAAAAGTAATTCACCTCAGAAATACTTCAGTAGAAGTAAAAGTAATTCACCTCAGAACTACTTGAGTAGAAGTAAAAGTAATTCACCTCAGAACTACTTGAGTAGAAGTAATTCACCTCAGAAATATTTGAGTAGAAGTAAAAGTAATTCATCTCGGAACTACTTGAGTAGAAGTAAAAGTAATTCACCTCAGAACTACTTGAGTAGAAGTAAAAGTAATTCACCTCAGAACTATTTGAGTACAAGTAAAAGTAATTCACCTCAGAATTATTTGAGTAGAAGTAATTCACATCGGAACTACTTGAGTAGAAGTAATTCACCTCAGAACTACTTGAGTAGAAGTAAAAGTAATTCACCTCAGAACTATTTCACTAGAAGTAAAAGTAATTCACCTCAGAACTACTTGAGTAGAAGTAAAAGTAATTCACCTCTGAACTACTTGAGTAGAAGTAATTCACCTCAGAACTATTTGAGTAGAAGTAAACGTAATTCACCTCAGAACTATTTGAGTAGAAGTAAAATAATTCACCTCAGAACTACTTGAGTAGAAGTAAAAGTAATTCACCTCAGAACTACTTGAGTAGAAGCAAAAGTAATTCACCTCAGAACAATTTGAGTAGAACTAAAAGTAATTCACCTCAGAAATATTTGAGTAGAAGTAAAAGTAATTCATCTCGGAACTACTTGAGTAGAACTAAAAGTAATTCACCTCAGAACTACTTGAGTAGAAGTAAAAGTAATTCACCTCAGAACTACTTCAGTAGAAGTAAAAGTAATTCACCTCAGAACTATTAGAGTAGAAGTAAAAGTAATTCACCTCAGAACTACTTGAGTAGAAGTAAAAGTAATTCACCTCAGAATTACTTGAGTAGAAGTAAAAGTAATTCACCTCAGAAGTATTTTAGTAGAAGTAAAAGTAATTCACATCGGAACTACTTGAGTAGAAGTAATTCACCTCGGAACTACTTGAGTAGAAGTAAAAGTAATTCACCTCTGAACTATTTGAGTAGAAGTAATTCACCTCAGAACTATTTGAGTAGAAGTAAACGTAATTCACCTCAGAACTACTTGAGTAGAAGTAAAAGTAATTCACCTCAGAAATACTTGAGTAGAAGTAAAAGTAATTTACCTCAGAACTACCTTAGTAAAAGTTAAAGTAATTCACCTCACAACAAATTGAGTAGAAGTAATTCACCTCAGAACTACTTGAGTATAAGTAAAAGTAATTAACCTCAGAACTACATGAGTAGATGTAAAAGTAATTCACCTCAGAACTACTTTAGTAGAAGTAATTCAACTCAGAACTACGTGAGTAGATGTAAAAGTAATTCACCTTAGAACTACTTTAGTAAAAGTAAAAGTAATTCACCTCAGAAATATTTGAGTAAAAGTAATTCACCTCGGAGCTACTTGAGTACAAGTAATTCACCTCAGAACTACTTGAGTAGAAAAAGTAAAGTAATTCATCTCAGAACTACTTGAGTAGAAGTTAAAGTAATTCACCTCAGAACTACTTCAGTAAAAGTAATTCACATCGGAACTACTTGAGTAGAAGTAATTCACCTCAGAACTATTTGAGTAGAAGTAAAAGTAATTCACCTCAGAATTACTTGAGTAGAACTAAAAATAATTCACCTCAGAACTACTTGATTAGAAGTAAAAGTAATTCACCTCAGAACTACTTGAGTAGAAGTAAAAGTAATTCACCTCAGAACTATTTGAGTAGAAGTAAAAGTAATTCACCTCAGAACTACTTGAGTAGAAGTAAAAGTAATTCACCTCAGAACTACTTGAGTACAAGTAAAAGTAATTCACCTCAGAACTATTTGAGTAGAAGTAAAAGTAATTCACCTCAGAACTATTTCACTAGAAGTAAAAGTAATTCACCTCAGAACTACTTGGGTAGAAGTAAAAGTAATTCACCTCAGAACTATTAGAGTAGAAGTAAAAGTAATTCACATCGGAACTACTTGAGTAGAAGTAATTCACCTCGGAACTACTTGAGTAGAAGTAAAAGTAATTCACCTCAGATCTACTTGAGTAGAAGTAATTCACCTCAGAACTATTTGAGTAGAAGTAAAATAATTCACCTCAGAACTACTTGAGTAGAAGTAAAAGTAATTCACCTCAGAACTACTTGAGTAGAAGTAAAAGTAATTCACCTCAGAACTACTAGAGTAGAAGTAAAAGTAATTCACCTCAGAACTACTTGAGTAGAAGTAAAAGTAATTCACCTCAGAACTATTAGAGTAGAAGTAAAAGTAATTCACATCGGAACTACTTGTAGAAGTAATTCACCTCGGAACTACTTGAGTAGAAGTATTCACCTCGGAACTACTTGAGTAGAAGTAAAAGTAATTCACCTCAGAACTACTTGAGTAGAAGTAATTCACCTCAGAACTATTTGAGTAGAAGTAAAATAATTCACCTCAGAACTACTTGAGTAGAAGTAAAAGTAATTCACCTCAGAACTACTTGAGTAGAAGTAAAAGTAATTCACCTCAGAACTACTAGAGTAGAAGTAAAAGTAATTCACCTCAGAACTACTTGAGTAGAAGTAAAAGTAATTCACCTCAGAACTATTAGAGTAGAAGTAAAAGTAATTCACATCGGAACTACTTGTAGAAGTAATTCACCTCGGAACTACTTGAGTAGAAGTAAAAGTAATTCACCTCAGAACTACTTGAGTAGAAGTAATTCACCTCAGAACTATTTGAGTAGAAGTAAAAGTAATTCACCTCAGAACTACTTGAGTAGAAGTAAAAGTAATTCACCTCAGAACTACTTGAGTAGAACTAAAAGTAATTCACCTCATAACTATTTGATTAGAAGTTAAAGTAATTCATCTCAGAACTACTTGAGTAGAAGTAAAAGTAATTCACCTCAGAACTACTAGTGTAGAAGTAAAAGTAATTCACCTCAGAACTATTTGAGTAGAAGTAAAATAATTCACCTCAGAACTACTTGAGTAGAAGTAAAAGTAATTCACCTGAGAACTACTTGAGTAGAAGTAAAAGTAATTCACCTCAGAACTACTTGAGTAGAAGTAATTCACCTCAGAAATATTTGAGTAGAAGTAAAAGTAATTCATCTCGGAACTACTTGAGTAGAAGTAAAAGTAATTCACCTCAGAAATACTTGAGTAGAAGTAAAAGTAATTCACCTCAGAACTACTTCAATAAAAGTAATTCACATCGGAACTACTTGAGTAGAAGTAATTTACCTCAGAACTACTTGAGTAGAAGTAAAAGTAATTCACCTCAGAACTATTTCACTAGAAGTAAAAGTAATTCACCTCAGAACTACTTGAGTAGAAGTAAAAGTAATTCACCTCAGAACTATTAGAGTAGAAGTAAAAGTAATTCACATCGGAACTACTTGTAGAAGTAATTCACCTCGGAACTACTTGAGTAGAAGTAAAAGTAATTCACCTCAGAACTACTTGAATAGAAGTAATTCACCTCAGAACTATTTTAGTAGAAGTAAAAGTAATTCACCTCAGAACTACTTGAGTAGAAGTAAAAGTAATTCACCTCAGAACTACTTGAATAGAACTAAAAGTAATTCACCTCATAAGTATTTGATTAGATGTAAAAGTAATTAATCTCAGAACTACTTGAGTAGAAGTAAAAGTAATTCACCTCAGAACTATTTGAGTAGAAGTAAAAGTAATTCACCTCAGAATTACTTGAGTACAAGTAATTCACCTCAGAAATATTTGAGTAGAAGTAAAAGTAATTCATCTCGGAACTACTTGAGTAGAAGTAAAAGTAATTCACCTCAGAAATACTTCAGTAGAAGTAAAAGTAATTCACCTCAGAACTACTTGAGTAGAAGTAAAAGTAATTCACCTCAGAACTACTTGAGTAGAAGTAATTCACCTCAGAAATATTTGAGTAGAAGTAAAAGTAATTCATCTCGGAACTACTTGAGTAGAAGTAAAAGTAATTCACCTCAGAACTACTTGAGTAGAAGTAAAAGTAATTCACCTCAGAACTATTTGAGTACAAGTAAAAGTAATTCACCTCAGAATTATTTGAGTAGAAGTAATTCACATCGGAACTACTTGAGTAGAAGTAATTCACCTCAGAACTACTTGAGTAGAAGTAAAAGTAATTCACCTCAGAACTATTTCACTAGAAGTAAAAGTAATTCACCTCAGAACTACTTGAGTAGAAGTAAAAGTAATTCACCTCTGAACTACTTGAGTAGAAGTAATTCACCTCAGAACTATTTGAGTAGAAGTAAACGTAATTCACCTCAGAACTATTTGAGTAGAAGTAAAATAATTCACCTCAGAACTACTTGAGTAGAAGTAAAAGTAATTCACCTCAGAACTACTTGAGTAGAAGCAAAAGTAATTCACCTCAGAACAATTTGAGTAGAACTAAAAGTAATTCACCTCAGAACTACTTGATTAGAAGTAAAAGTAATTCACCTCAGAAATACTTGAGTAGAAGTAAAAGTAATTCACCTCAGAACTATTTGAGTACAAGTAGAAGTAATTCACCTCGGAACTACTTGAGTGAAGTAAAATTAATTCACCTCAGAACTACTTGAGTAGAAGTAATTCACCTCAGAAATATTTGAGTAGAAGTAAAAGTAATTCATCTCAGAAATACTTGAGTAGAAGTAAAAGTAATTCACCTCAGAAATACTTGAGTAGAAGTAAAAGTAATTCACGTCAGAACTACTTCAGTAAAATAAATTCACATCGGAACTACTTGAGTAAAAGTAATTCACCTCAGAACTACTTGAGTAGAAGTAAAAGTAATTCACCTCAGAACTACTTGAGTAGAACTAAAAGTAATTCACCTCAGAACTACTTGATTAGAAGTAAAAGTAATTCACCTCAGAACTACTTGAGTAGAAGTAAAAGTAATTCACCTCAGAACTATTTGAGTACAAGTAAAAGTAATTCACCTCAGAACTACTTGAGTAGAAGTAAAAGTAATTAACCTCAGAATTACTTGAGTAGAACTAAAAGTAATTCACCTCAGAATTACTTGATTAGTAGTAAAAGTAATTCACCTCAGAACTACTTGAGTAGAAGTAAAAGTAATTCACCTCAGAACTATTTGAGTAGAAGTAAAAGTAATTCACCTCAGAACTATTTCACTAGAAGTAAAAGTAATTCACCTCAGAACTACCTGAGTAGAAGTAAAAGTAATTCACCTCAGAACTATTAGAGTAGAAGGTCGTTGAAAATGATAGCATGCCAGTCCATGTACACAATTTCAACATATGACACTTCTCTTAAGTGACCAGTTTAAATTTGTATGGCTAAAAATGAACAAATTCGGATCATTGCGGTCGCTGCATATTTGGAGAGTCACACACTCTTGTGATATTCTCTGTTACATTCGGGGTCTATTTATGTAGATTCTCAATTGTTCTTGTTGTCTCAGTTAGTGTATGGAGGTTGCTATAAAAATAGGTGCTAGATGCCTGATTAGTAGAAGTGTGTGGAGAACTTGCTTCCTATGGTGGCCAAAATTTCACTAAAATTAGGGCCGCGTTAGGGGAGGGGTGGAATCAAAATGTTGCCTGCTTGCCTTTTTATTGCTTATTGTGCGATCCAAGTAGGATATATATCAGTGCCATATAATTAGGAAGGACAAGTTGGAACAGCAGAAACACACACGTTAGTATCGGGGTTAAGAAACACGCATTTATAGATGTCGCCTACAAAAAATAAATTATATAACTAAGGCGAAATTCATCCTACTGGAAATATGTCAATATTGTTGCACATGATGTAGATTAAAAAGAAACTCCACACCCTGACACATATACACATTTTACACAAGCTTTCGTGGTACTCAGTATCATAGAACATGCTTGGAATGTACTTTTTAACTTTCACACAACCAAAATTATCACTTTATTTTCCATGGATTTCACCTAATAACTGGCTTATTAATTACTTTTAAAACTTATTTTATATGTAATACTAACAGGATGCAATAGCTGCACGATGCTTCCAAATACACCAGCTTCCAAATACAGCCGAAAAACCACCACCCGTCGCTCAAATCACATTTTGGCAGTTTTTGTGAAAAGACGGGTGTATTTCTAAATAGATCTCCTGAATCTTGCAAATCTTCACGAAAGTTAGATTTATATCAAGCTATACATATAACTAGATTTTCCACAAAGGGAAATTTACACTGTCTCAATAACAATTAAAATATGCGTCATTATACTGTGCACACCCTCCAAGCTAAACAGCGTCTTGAGTTGGTTTAAACATGCTTATTCGGTAATTTATATTACATACGACGTTTGCCTGATATGAATGGTACTGAGCACAGCATACAGGCCAACACAGTATCTTACCGCTATGGGAATAAAATATATAGAATATTAACGAAATAATTTTTGGGTAATTTTTCATAAAATGTATTTTTTGGCAAAAAATACACAAAATCATTTATTAATCAGCATTGTATTGGACATGCCCGTTGAAAATCTTCACGAATTTGTTTATAACGTAATGCCCACGAACTATGCTAAATAATCTAATGCAATCATGAACTATACGTCACTCGTGTACGACACCAATAGGTGTCAAAAGCACAAGCCAGGCATTTCAACAATATTCACAATATTGAAAGGCACAGAGGAGTCTTTTGATGGTAACTACAACTATATTGTAGATAACGGGCTAAAATGCTGGGTGCAAATTGAGGTATATACATAGTACATTATGAAACCAAAACTAGGATGCCCAGTGGAACGTATATCTTGCGTAACACAAATTGTCATCCTAACCCCCCTTAAAATACCCATACTTTTACATAGGCGCAGATCTCTGCTTGATACAGAGTGTCCAAACATCGCCACACGTCAATTACTTGGCCACTGTATATTTCGCTGATGTACACACATTATTGGAAATAGGAGATACTACTGGCAAAATAGTTAATTTCAGAAAGAAACAAACGTTTGACAAGGACATCCAAGACACGTGATAAAGGTTGTTGACAGTTGTGGCACCCAGTATCTCTCCAAGTACATCAACGAGTCCATTGTCCTAATCATATTTTATTAAACATCGCCAAATTCTTAAAGGGTACTAACAATCATTTCTGATGTTAAATATACGGATATAACGTACAAAATACCAGATGTAAAACAGCTTCTTGTCAGAGTAGTTGACGTCAGCCTACAGTTAGTTTAAGCTGCCTTACCTTGTGCAAACTTCGGTATGATTCGGTTATATTACAGCTGAAAAGTACATGGTCGTTGAAAATGATAGCATGCCAGTCCATGTACACAATTTCAACATATGACACTTCTCTTAAGTGACCAGTTTAAATTTGTATGGCTAAAAATGAACAAATTCGGATCATTGCGGTCGCTGCATATTTGGAGAGTCACACACTCTTGTGATATTCTCTGTTACATTCGGGGTCTATTTATGTAGATTCTCAATTGTTCTTGTTGTCTCAGTTAGTGTATGGAGGTTGCTATAAAAATAGGTGCTAGATGCCTGATTAGTAGAAGTGTGTGGAGAACTTGCTTCCTATGGTGGCCAAAATTTCACTAAAATTAGGGCCGCGTTAGGGGAGGGGTGGAATCAAAATGTTGCCTGCTTGCCTTTTTATTGCTTATTGTGCGATCCAAGTAGGATATATATCAGTGCCATATAATTAGGAAGGACAAGTTGGAACAGCAGAAACACACACGTTAGTATCGGGGTTAAGAAACACGCATTTATAGATGTCGCCTACAAAAAATAAATTATATAACTAAGGCGAAATTCATCCTACTGGAAATATGTCAATATTGTTGCACATGATGTAGATTAAAAAGAAACTCCACACCCTGACACATATACACATTTTACACAAGCTTTCGTGGTACTCAGTATCATAGAACATGCTTGGAATGTACTTTTTAACTTTCACACAACCAAAATTATCACTTTATTTTCCATGCATATCACCTAATAACTGGCTTATTAATTACTTTTAAAACTTATTTTATATGTAATACTAACAGGATGCAATAGCTGCACGATGCTTCCAAATACACCAGCTTCCAAATACAGCCGAAAAACCACCACCCGTCGCTCAAATCACATTTTGGCAGTTTTTGTGAAAAGACGGGTGTATTTCTAAATAGATCTCCTGAATCTTGCAAATCTTCACGAAAGTTAGATTTATATCAAGCTATACATATAACTAGATTTTCCACAAAGGGAAATTTACACTGTCTCAATAACAATTAAAATATGCGTCATTATACTGTGCACACCCTCCAAGCTAAACAGCGTCTTGAGTTGGTTTAAACATGCTTATTCGGTAATTTATATTACATACGACGTTTGCCTGATATGAATGGTACTGAGCACAGCATACAGGCCAACACAGTATCTTACCGATATGGGAATAAAATATATAGAATATTAACGAAATAATTTTTTTTGTAATTTTTCATAAAATGTATTTTTTTGCAAAAAATACACAAAATCATTATTTTAAGCAGAATTGTATTGGACATGCACGTTGCAAATCTTCACGAATTTAGGTATAACGTAATGCCCACAAACTATACTAAATAATCTAATGCAATCATGAACTATACGTTGTGATGTGCTATATTTATCGTCGGAGATTATCCGAGATTGATGTGCGACACTGTTTCGACCGGAGCTAAAATAAACGAGTTGGTTTCTACTTTCGTGATCACTAAATAGCTGCTATGTTCTTATTCTACCAAACAACAAACATACAAGATGGTGGCAGCGGTGTTTATTCGAACTTGCACGCACACATGTTGCAGCTAATTATAAACGAAAATAAGAGAACTTTGTAAACGTAACGAAACGATGTCGAAGTTCCGGGCGCCCGATAATTTCGATTTCGCACAACCGGCGCACTGGGAAGAGTGGATTGCACGTTGGACACGATTTCGAGCAATCTGATTCTGAAAGCTAGCAACTGAAACGGAAGAAATTCAAGTTAGTTTGCTTTTGTATACTATGGGCCCCCAGTCAGAGACTGTGCTAAAGGCATTGGGGCTCAGTGACGAAAATCAGAACAACTATGAAATGGTAGTCGCGGCACTAAAAGCGTACTTTAAACCAAAAAAGTACGTTATTTACGAGAGAGCAAAGTTCTACAAACGATATCAGAGGCCCGGCGAGCCAGCTGAACAATTTATCAGATCACTGTACAAACTGGCCGACAAATGTGACTTTGCGGATCGAAACATGCAGATACGCGATCGACTAGTGGTTGGCATCTTGGACGATCGTCTCTCCAAGGAAATGCAACTGATGGAAGACGAATTGCTGACCGAGCAAAAGGCGGTGTCGATGATCCGTCAGTCCGAGTGTGTCGACAAATAGACAACAGAGTTGAGATCGGCTGGGCGTTCCGAGAATGTGCAGAGTGTGCGAGCAAATTCGTACAAGAAAAGCAACGCTAAAAAGCCATGGAAGTCCGCTTCAAAATTGACACCACGACATCAGTGCCGTAGATGCGGCAATCAGTATCATCCGGTACAACAGTGCCCGGCGAAAGATGCTGAGTGTTACAAGTGCAAAAAGAAGGGACACTTCGCGAAAATGTGCGAAGCAAAGATGACTAATGAGGTCAAGGTCGACGAACCACAGTTCCTGGGGGAATTAACGTCGAACAAGACATACTCTGTGGTGGCTGTGACAGTATTATCAGCTGAGGATGATGTCTGCTTTAAGCTTGATACGGGAGCATCTGTATCCGTCATCGCGTTCAAAGAGCCCATCCTGAGACAGGTGGACCTTGTAAAATCGGACAAAGTTCTGATGGGTCCGGGTCAAGCGAAACTCGATGTTCTGGGACAGGTTACGGCAACTATCACCCACCGCAACGTTTCTACTCAGGAGGTGATGTATGTGGTCAATCGACAAGAACAGTCGCTACTCTCAAAGGGGGCGTGCGAGCGGTTGAAACTGCTTACATTCCACGTCGACTCCGTCAACAACGACTATAGAGCGAAATATAGTGAGTTGTTTGAGGGTCTAGGGGAAGTACGAGACTACCCGTACTCGATCAAGATGAAGGACGATGCACGACCGGTAGCCCTCAACGTTCTGAGACGCGTGCCGTACCCGCTCTTGCCGAAAGTCAAAGTCGAGTTAGACCGCATGGTGTCTCAAGGCGTCATCTCTAAAGTCGAGCAACCGACTGACTGGTGTTCTGGACTTGTCGTCGTGCCTAAAGCGAACAAGTCAGATGTCCGCTTGTGTGTGGACCTTACGCAGTTGAATCGCGCAGTCAGACGCGAGTATCATCCTTTGAACTCAGTTGACGACAGCCTGGCGAAGTTGAGCATGGCTCGATTCTTCAGCCGGCTTGACTCAAATTCGGGGTTCTGGCAGATTCCGCTGGATCCTGAGTCGCAACTACTCACCACGTTTATAACGCCGTACGGGAGATTCTGCTTCCATCGCCTGTGTTTCGGGATAAGTTCAGCCCCGGAAATTGTCCAGAGGACGATGAAAAAAATTCTCGAAGGTCTTCCTGGTGTGATCTGTCACATGGACGATGTTCTGATATACGGCACGAACAAGGAGGAACACGACCAGCGGGTCAATGAGGTGATGGAGAAAATCAAGCGAAGCGGCATGATGTTGAACAAGTGCGAGTTCTCAAAAACAAGCACCAAGCTCCTGGGCTTCATCACTGATGAGGACGGCATTCGCGCAGATCCATCGAAAATCACTGCAATTTCCAAGTTCCCGGCGCCACAAAACGTAACCGAGTTGCAACGATTTCTTGGGATGGTTAATCAGATGGGAAGATTCGCACCCAACATGACGTCCTTGACGGGTCCGCTCAGAGAGTTGCTTCGCAAAGACGTAATGTGGACATTGGACACAGCCCAGCAGAGTGCCATGGAGGGCATCAAAGCAGAACTGTGCAAGACACCGACGTTAGCATGGTATGACGCGAGCAAACCGTTGATCATTTCTCGTTGAACGCGTCGGGACGGAGTCCGGGATCATTATCCTCGGTGACTTCAACGTGCGATACGGCGACAACAACGATGCGCACGCACGAGCTCTACATGATATTCTCTCAGACGCCAACCTGAGACAGAACGTCACCGACGCGACACACAACCGCAGTAATATGCTTGACCTCATCATCACCGCTTCTTCTTCGTCGCCTGTTACGCGGGTATCCGTCGACGATCTTGTCACAGATCACTTTGCCGTTCTTTGTGACCTCGCCACCATCAAGCCCCGCCCGCCACGCAAGAAGATAGAATACCGTCGATACGCTGCGATAGACAACGCCAACTTCACGAAAGATCTATGTGGGTGCGATTTCGTTACTCAACCTGTCTGTGACGTAGACGGCTTGTATGATCAGTACTATTCAGAGCTGTCCTGTCTGATCAATCTTCACGCACCACTTGTGCAGCGTACGGTCACAGAACGACCACATACTCCGTGGTGGTGTCGGCAACTGGATGAGCTGAAACGTCAGGTCCATCTGCGTGAGCACACGTGGCGACGTAGCAGGACCAACAACCACCGTCTTTCCTATACTGTGTTACGTGACCAGTACTGCCGGACGCTGGCCTCTACGAAAGCTGCGTTCTACAGTAAAGAAATTGAATCCGCCACGAACGACAGCAGGGCAATGTTTCGTATTGCGAACCATCTTCTTGGTCGTAAGTGTGTGAACCATCTTCCCACCGACATTGGTGGCCCCGCCGTTGTTGCCGAGCGTTTCGCTTACCACTTCGTTGACAAGATCAACTCGATCCGCAGCCGAATCATGGTTCCGTCAGCTGATGTTGACAACGCACAGCCACGTATGGTTTCTTCGCCGCTGCAAGAAGTAACGACACTCATCACAAATGGCAAGACAAAGTCGTCTAAGCTTGATCCACTGCCCTCCTTTATTCTGAAGGCGAATACATCCATCTTGGCGACGATTCTCGTGAAATTGATCAACCTGTCTTACGAGTCTCCCACTGTTCCTGCCCGGCTGAAGCACCCAGTCATCACGCCTCTTCTTAAACGTTCCGGTCTTCCCGCCGCCGACTACGCGAGCTACCGACCTATCTCGAACCTTCCGTATGCATCCAAGTTACGTCTCTGTCCAACTGCGTTTGCATATTCAACACAACGGCATCGGAGATCCTTTTCAGAGCGCCTACCGCCCGTCAAACAGCGTTGAGACAGCGATTTTGTGTATCCAAGACGACGTGTTAAGATCACTGGATGCTCGTAAGCATGTAGTACTTGTTCTACTTGACCTCAACGCTGCTTTCGACACGATCGACCATGACATTCTTGTTGCTGAACTAGACCGAATCGGCGTGCGAGGCAACACACTTCGCTGGCTCGCCTCTTACCTAGCCGACCGAACACAATGCGTCAGCGTTGACGGTCATCTTTCATGCGACAGCCGACTACGACATGGAGTTCCACAGGGCAGTGTTTTGGGCCCTCAGTTATTTTCTATATACTGTGCTGGTCTTTCCGACGTATTCGAGAAGCACGGTGTTCGCTACCATGTCTACGCTGATGACACCCAACTCTATGTCGATTTTCCGCGAAACGATTCTGCGTCTGCCGCCGACCGGATATCCCGTTGCGTGACTGACGTGAAAGCATGGCTAGCGTCGCGCTACCTGCTTTTGAACGAGGCGAAGACAGGGGCGATACTGTTTGCAGCACCAAACAACCGTGTTCCACAGCCACCGCCTCTTCCCATCGACATCTGCTGTTGCAACGTCAGCACTTCCACCAACATACGTGACCTTGGAGTACAGCTCGACTCCACGATGTCGATGGCCGCACACATTAGTCGTACCTGTCGGGCTGCCTACGCCCAACTACGTGGCATAGCGCGAATACGACCATCTCTCCCGCTTTCAGCGTGCAAGTCGCTTGTACACGCGCTAGTCACGTCGCGACTCGACTTCGGAAACGCGGCCCTGTATGGCATTACGGGAACCTTGTTGCACCGACTAGAGATGGTCCAGCGATCAGCTGCGCGTGTCGTCCTCGGCTTACGTCGGCGTGACCAACACAGCATGACGGCGGCACTACGAGAGCTGCATTGGCTACCTGTGGCGCAGCGAATTCAGTTTAAACTGCTGACCTTGATGCACGGCGCTGTGTATGCAAACACTCCACAGTACCTTGCCGACCGTATATGTGCATATGTTCCCTGTCGTAGTCTTCGCTCGGCCGACCAGTTTCTCATGGTTGTTCCTAGAGTTAACCTGGAACGGTACGGCCGACGCGCATTTTCATGTGCAGGTCCCACTCTCTGGAACTCTCTTCCACTAGAGCTAAGAAGCCAACGTGACTCTGGACGTTTTAGGAGAGACCTGAAAACATTTCTCTTTAATCAGGCTTTTTCGTAATTTATTGTATTTTTAAATACATACATATACATCTTAATGTTGTATATGGCCTACATAATAATCGAAATGTGTAGTTGTGTTAGCATATGTAACCCATGTATTGAAATATTATAACGACAACGTGTATTCTTACATCATGTTTAATTTGTAAACACCCCTGAATCTGCTTTGTAGAGATATGTGGTGTATAAATAAATTTGATTTGATTTGATCATATCTGCAGACGCGAGCTCCTACGGATTGGGGTCAACACTTCTACAGGAAGAACCAAACGGCGGTCGTAAAGTCGTTGCATACGCATCACGATCGATGACGGACTGCGAAAAATGATACGCCCAAATCAAAAAAGAGGCTCTCGCCCTAACGTGGGCGTGTGATCGATTTACTCAGTACATTACTGGTGTACACATCCTCCTCGAGACGGATCATAAGCCGCTGATTCCATTGCTCGGGCAAAAACTGCTAGACCAATTGCTGATACGGGTCCAGCGCTTCAGACTACGGCTAATGCGCTACTCATACAACATTGTCTATGTGCCAGGCAAGAACTTACACACCGCAGGTGCGCTATCACGAGCGCCAGTTGCTGAGAATGACGACAAAGTCGAGGACTTTGCAATGCAGGTTGAGGCCTACGCAGAGTCGGTGATGTACGTCCTGGAGAGTACTGTGGCATTAACGACCATGATGACGCGAATCAAAGCGGCGTACGCGGACGATTCCGTGTGTGTGCAGGTGATGGAGCACTGTGAATGTGAACATGGTTGGCCGCCAATCATGACGGAGAATCCAGCATTGTGTGAATTCTATCAACTTCGCGACGAGCTTAGCGTTGAACGAGGACTCCTGCTGTTGGGTCTCGAATCGTGATACCAAGTCTACTGCGGGCAGAGACACTCGAGAAGATACACACGGGACATCTGGGCATACACAAATGCAGAGAGACCGTCCGAAGGAACGTCTGGTGGCAGTCAGATAGCAAACATGATCAGAACATGCAACGTGTGTCGACTAAATAGTTCAGAACACGCCACTTGAGTTTCCAGAGAGGCCATGGGAACGCAACGGGACAGACTTGTTCCATTGGCAGAACTCGGAGTGTCTTGTCGCTGTGGATTATCACTCGCGATTCTTCAAAGTGGCCAAACTCCAACGAACCGATTCTGAAACGATCATCGAACACCTGAAGTTGTTCTTCGCCCGTCATGGTATACCAGAGGTAGTAATGTCAGATAACGGCCCACAGTATGCAGCGGAGACGTTCAGACAATTCTCCATCAAGTAAGGTTTCGTACATGTGACCAGCTCGCCGAGATACCCACAATCTAACGGTGAAGCTGAACGGACTGTTAAGTCAGTGAAGAACTTGTTGCGGAAGAACGAGGACCCATATTTGGCCCTTCTTGCTTACCGGAACGCACCACTGGCGAATGGATACAGTCCTGCACAGCTACTCATGGGTCGACAGTTACGCTCAACCGTTCCGGCATACACCGAGACACTGAAGCCGAGCATCCCTGACTTGATACACCTGAGAGCGAAAGAGTCAAGCCAGAGAGGTTACCAGAAAACAACTTTCGACGCCCGACACCGCGCGCTCAACTTACCACCATTGGAGATAGGGTCGCGAGTGTTCGTAAAAGGAAACAAAGCAAAACGGTGTTGTCACCGGACGAGCACAGACACCGAGGTCTTACAACGTACGAACGGATGGTAACTCGAACATTCGCCGCAATCGAAGCTCCTTGGTTGACACGAGTCCCGAGGGACAATCGTCACCGACGGGGTCTACTTCAAATCACATTTTGGCAGTTTTTGTGAAAAGACGGGTGTATTTCTAATTTGGGGTAAGACCACATTTAAATTTTACATAGGCGGCTATTATAACGTTTCCTTCATTTCCTGCTAAATTTCACATACCATTTTCTTAAAAATTTCACACCATATTTAACCTCCATTGACACAAGTGCTGTGGAAAACTCGTAAAATTCTCATACCTCAGTTTTCAGACAAATCCAGCCAAACCTGACACCCCTCAATTTTGCCCCAATCTGGTGACGGATTTTGAAATATTGGTGCGTTCTGCAAAATAGCCACTGTGCGAATACGCGAGCGACTAGCGTATGTTTATTGCTACCATCTTGAAAGATCTAATGTAGTAGTACATTCAGTATTCACTGGACTGACATGTGCCATGCCAAAGTGCTCGAAACAAATTCACACATGACACCAACACGGTATTTTCAAGGGCACTCTTTCGGTGGGTAATGGCGGACGAATCCTTAATGTGGTCTTACCCCTACAGCTGTCCAGTCGGCAGTCCGATGAACCCGGTCAAGAAGTATGCTGTCTTGTGACCGGAAGTTGGCCGCTAGCGTCGCCTGTCATCTCGAGTCGTGTTTGTTTCATCTCACGAAAGCGCGTCCACTAAACCACAATCTCGGTCAAGACGGAAAATGCAGGAAAGACACGCTGGAGAGAATCGGCAATCGCACTGAACGAACTATAATAGTCAATAACATAATTGTTTTATGGATTAAATAATATAGCCATTTCTTCTCATAGTTATTTTCTCAACAGGTTTAGGCCATTGCGAATCCTGTTTAGTGCCGTGTAGTGCCATTGACCCATTGTGGTGTGCACAATATGTGGCGAATTATAAATTTAAGTAGACTATTATCTGCAGTCGTTTAAATAAAAAGTGCTTTCTTTTTAAATGATAAAAAGTTGGTTGTAAAGTTCCTTCCAATTAAGATTTTTGTGCACGAATGCTGCAAGCCTGCATGACACCTCTGTAAGCCTACTACGCTGTAAGCCTGCAGGTCTAGCGGAATTGCCAACCCTGATATATGCACACACGTACGTCTTCGTCGCCAATCATGCGCAATCCCGCGTTGACCGGAGGAGAAAGCCGCGATACTATATAAAGCTGTTTCCCTCGAAACAACGGTGCCTTTGATTTTGTATTTCAAATTATATATAGCATGGTGCTTACTTCTAGTCAAATGAACCTAAAACACAAACCTTCACATTTAAGAAAAAACCATTAGATTTTTAAGCCTAGATAGTGACAAACTGAAAGCGTTGCTCCTGTTCAGTGTGACCACTGCCAACAAATGTGTAGTCAGTGTGCGTACTGCGCCTGGGGTTGACGAAACGCGCAGTCTGAAGTCACAGGGTGTCCTGCGGAAAGATTGGCTTTCCCTGCGAGAGCTACGGAAGAGTTACAGTCGGCTACTGCAAGGCGCCATCACCTATGACACCGTCACCTAGCTGACGACCGCAGTCTCGTGTTTGTTACAGAAGACGGGCTACTTCGACTCACCCGCAGCCAGACGTGGTAAATTGGCGGTCGCGACTGTTCCATGGTTATTTCATCATCATCATTGTGCAGCCGTAGTGTCCCGTGGTTGGGCGAAGGCCTCAGTATGTCTTTCCAAATATGCATGTCTTGCGCTATCCTCTGCCAGATGGTGCCCTTCCAGTACTCGTCTAGTTCGTCTCTCCACCTTCTCGCCGGTCTTCTTCTAGATCGTTTCCCTTCGTAAGGTCTCCAGGTTGTGATACGCGATGTCCATCGGTTATCTCTCAACTGCCGCCTGGATTTTTTTCAGGGAGGGCAGAAACATGGTTTTGCCATCCCCCCCATTAAACGTGAGTGTGAATGTTTGTTTTTGTGGCGAGCGTCAATGGCGAGTGGAAATCTAAATTTTATGAAACGATTAATGTGTATTTTTGTTGACTGTGAAATGTGTTTGCAATTGGAGGACATACAAGGTTTTCTGCCTGCCCCGCTCCCAGTAACAGGTGGCGCGGAGGCGAAAATTTCTTCCAAGGCATCCCCCCCCCCCCCCCACCCCGTGTTCGGATATCATGAGTTCACAGCAGAGACAGCGGACAATTCCAAGAGCGCCTATCGCTGGAAGTACGCATGAATTATAAACTTGTGTTCATCTTCAGACCTTGTTTTTCACTTTCATCAGCTAGCTCCTGCTGCATTTTTTGTAGTTCTTGCGGTGTAGTAGCGCATATGAGTATGTCATCGGCGAAGCGAAAATTACTGAGCTATTCTCCGTCTAATCTCAAGCCTCTAGTTTCCCAGGTCAGTCTTCGGAATATGCTTTCGAGTGTTGCCGTAAACAGCTTGGGCGATATGGTGTCACCCTGTCATACTCCTCTCTTGATGGTGATCTTGTTGCTCGTTTTGTGTAGGTGGACTGTCACCAAGCTGTTGGTGTAGATGTCTTTCAGGAGTTCGATGTACACGTCTTCTATCCCCTGTTCTTGAAGGGAGGTCAGTATTGCTTGATTTTGCACCGAGTCGAAAGCCTTTTCGTAGTCGACGAAAGCGATGCAGACAGGGATATTAGATTCTCAGCACTTCTCTTTCAGTTGGTTTACGACGTGTATGTGAACTGTCGTTGAGTACCTGGTTCTGAATCCTGCTTGCTCTCGTGGATGGTTTTCGTCTAATGTCTTCTCTAGCCTATTCGTTAGTATCTTTGTAATTTGTAGATGTTTGATAACAGACATATCGGTCTATAGTTGTATATAAGTCTTTCTTATTTCCCACTTATCACCATCTATGCGTTCTTCTATGCGGTGGGTATTTGTCTTTCTGATAAGCATTTAGTATACAACTTAGCCAGTGTCTTCGAGATGGTATATTCTCCTGCTTTAATGTTTCAGTGCTTACATGGTCGTTGCCTGATGTCTTCCCACTCTTAGCGCTGCATCCATCTCCCATGGTGTTATCTCTGGTATCTCATTCGGGTCGGTGTGAATTATGGTACTCTGTTCACTGTCGTATAGCTCGGTGTGGAATTCCTCTATTCGTTCCATGATCATATCTTGGTCTTGTAATTCTCTACCCTGCTTGTCTAGAAGTGTAATCAGTCTGTCTCGGCCTAGTGCCTGTGTTCCTCTGGCTTTCTTCAGGCTCTTTGATGCCATAATCGTTTCTCGTATGATCTCTTATTTGTACTTCCTGATATCCTCTTTAACTTTCTTTTTTATGGTCTTGCATATTTCTGCATAGTCTAATTGTTTTTACGGTCGGTGACGATATTCTCTTCATTAGGGGAATGGCGTGCAAAACGGGCCCCAGCCATTTGGCTTTATTGTATTATATACAGCAAAATGTATGGTGGCATTGCTAAGTAACTCACAACTGGGGACCTGTGAACGTTGGTTGGAAGCGCAAAATAGATTATCAACCCGACGCCGTGAAGCGCGCGAAAAACAGGCCCCTGAGTGGCCAGCTATACTAACAGGGCTCCGCTTTCGTCGATATGCTGTTGGTATAATAACACATCGGCATTTGTAATATATTATGATATATTATTTTACATATATAGAGTGTTAAATACCCAGCTACACAATAATAATTCTACAAGTTCTTAAGCAAAACAATAATACTTTTTATTACTAATACATTGTATATAGCGTCAATAAGATCTGTATGGATACGTATTATATTATTATTAAGTAGCGTAATATTCATGTATATTGTCAAGTTGCATCTATGACCAAACCATGATAATAAGCCCCATAGTGAGTGTATCACCTGTACTGAAAGGAGATCAATTAACAAAGCGAAAGTCGAGTAACAGAGCAAAGGCATGCATCACCACGGTCAGTCCGTACAAACGTCAACTTCGATTTAAGAACATAATCTGACAAAAAAATCGTTCAACACAAAATATACGACAACCCAACACAAGTTGAATTATAAGAGGAATGAAGAGATCGTTCGTCATACCATTGCGGTGTCTCGAAGCTTCGAAAACAAGCGAGCCAACTGGGTGCAGACACAATAATGCACCAACTGTGTTCGGACAATAAGGACGGAGAAGAAAAGATAAAATGTGAATAATGTGCGGCGTGGGCGCACCACGACTGCTCAGGCTCCGAGTGTGCACAAATGTGTTTGCGAAATGTGTGATGATGACTAAATAATACAAGTGGACGTGCAGGGGGCCCGTTTTGTAACTTTAACAGAAATACGCTAACTTTTAGCACAAACGTGGTCAGATAAGTGAAGAAGATGATTCCGTAGACAAAAATTATTACAGTAAAAAATGTAACCTTTATGACAAATCTCGTTTAAGGGTCCCGTTTTGCACGCCATTTCCCAACATGCCTGTTGATTGCTTTGGGTACACTTGTCGCACTTAGTTGGGTCATCTCAGTGATGTTTTCGCTCATGGTGTCGATGTCGTCTAGTTCCTGTAGTGTGTCGAATCGATTTTGCAGTTCGAGTTGGAATTCAATCTTTTTTGTTCCTATTTGTGTGGTATTTACGCTCGGTGGTCTCTTGTTTCTTCTTCCTTTCAGCCTTGATGTCTAGTTTGATGTTGCTCGTTACCATTCTGTGGTCACTTACAATGTTGACTTGGTTGGTGACAGTTACGTCAGTGACCATGTTTGTCATGATGTAGCCAATTTCGTTCTTCATTTCTCCATTTGGGCTTTTCCACGTCCATCTCCTCCCTGCATTCTTCTGGAACATGGTATTCATGATTTTGTACTTTTTTGATGTTGCCCTTTCTACCGAGGTGTTGTGTCGCCTCTTTCTTTTCTCATACCTAGGCCAAATTTGCCTGTTGCCATTTCTGAAATGTTTGTTCGTTTCCCTACTTGCACATTAAAGTCTCCCATCACTATCGTGTAGTGGGTTGGCTTTATTAAGGTCTCATCCACGTCGTTGTAGAAGTTGTATGTGTCTTCTTCCGAGTATGATGTTGTTGGTGCATATACTTGTACTATCTTCAGTTTGTAGTATTCCATCAACTGTATGCCATATACGTTCCGCTTGCTTAGTTCACCGTGACCTGTGTCTGCGCCTTTCGAACCGACAAAAAGCCAAAGTGTAGGCCTATAGGAATTATCTTAACTAATAAAAATTGAAAAAGTATCACATCGAAGTACAAAAGTTGTGGTTCCAATGTTCATCAAATGACAAGCATAATTAATGATCATCAAAGCGATACAGAGATATGCTTGGGGAACATGGCCCAGTCCCGTGGACCATTACCACTGCTCACAATGGTCTCGTGTCCTAGATCTTGTGGCATCCTACTGACAAGATGCTGGCATTGGAGTTCCTGTCATGTGACCAAGTGGCTGGCGGAATGACATTTCTTCCAGACCACAGAGAAACACCTTGCCGACACAACATGCATTCACATTAAATCCAGAAGTTATAGTGTTTGTAGCACATGGTGGGTCATGAACTACCCTACAATATGGTGACCACAGAGTGTTTGTAGCACATGGTAGGTCATCAACTACCCTTCAATCTGGTGCTTATGTCAGCACCAGACACTCGCAACCACTGCACTGCTGCAAGACGCCAGTCAGCCCAGAAGAGAATGAACAGACTCGTTGTGTATCACCATATGCGTGTTTAGGGAGGCCTGGGGGACACGTTCCCCCTAGACCTTTGGCGTCTCCCACCACATCTTCCGATGTCACTAGTCGAGCCGAGACAGTGGAGAAGCTGAAGTTACCCATTTGGTTCGGCCGCCAGTGGAGGGTTTTATGCCCCACCCCCTAGACTACCCGCCTGATCACACGGACACACCCATGATCACAGTTAAATGCTATGTTGGTATAACAATCACTCCTGTTAATGCAACTGAAATAGAAACGCAACAGCGTAATTCTCTGTGGAAACAAACTCACTAACACTTTGTGAAATGCAAAATAAATGACACATTTTAATTAATAAAATATGTACATATGTGGACTAAGACGTACAGTATGATAAAGTCCTGCAATTGGCCAGAGCAATCACACTGACAATATGAAATGCTAACGTCAGTTTAACATCATCTTGGACCACATGCCCACTCAGTTTGATAGCTAGCTACAGTGCCATCATCTGTAGATAAAGCATGCAATAAACGCTGAATGGTCATGCAGTAGTATCACGCTCACAGCTTCCAGTACGGCCATACTTCGTTACAGTTGCAGTATAACCATTGGCCAACTCACCAACACATCTCCCTGTGTACAACCTGGCGTGTTTTCACAGAGCAACTTTTCATCCAATGGCACGGACAGACACGTTACATCAATACGCCGCATCCTCTCGCAATGAACGAGACTACGGCAAAAATACCCCGGCAGCACAACATTGACACTAACCCTTAATGATTGTTTACATCTGCCTTTCAGCGACATCCTTATGAACGAACAAATGCACAATCACGGTGAGCCAACAGCACCCCGTACTTACAAACACAACACTGACTTATTGTTTGGAATAAGTATTTTAGTGAATATGTGGTGTAGATGAATACTGGACAAGTACACTGGAGACAAGGTCGTAAAACAAACCATTCGTTCCTTTTACAAACAACTCAATAAATGTGTAACATGTTCCATGCACATGACATTTTGTACACTATTCAAGCATCTATTATGTCCAATTCATATTTGTGATTTTAATATTGTGAATAAATGACATGGCATCAGGCATAAGGAACGGCTCACTTTTCACGCCAAGCCTGACTAGTCAGCCTTCATTCCAGCTTCTTCATCATGTTAGTTTTGGAAAACGTTCAGACAAATATTTAGTTCCCCATACAGATTTGTGATTGTTGCAAGTTTTGCCTAAATACACACTAAATGGCGTGACCACTGCTGACATAGTATCTTATCATAGTAGTTGATGCTATTGAAAGTGAACATAAATGTATCAAATGGTTGCATTGCCACAAACACTGCAGTACTGCCGTCAACATAACCCCAGTGGGAATTAATGAAGAAAGTTGGACAAAAATCCACTTGGAGTAATTCCTAGTTTTCAAATCGTTGTAACACATTAACGTAACATTATATTAGAATATAGAGTATTTTAAATAAGTATTAAAGGTGCAAATTTGATGGGTGAGTGTGTGCATGTGTCATCTTGGAATCAGAACAAGGTGTGTGAAGACATCAGATTCTACAGCCACCAGTGGCTGGTAGTTTTGTGCACAGCACAACCATCGATCTTCACAAACATCTGTGATGACCTCCCAGTCGAAGCAGCAATCACCCACTCTTAAAAGGTCAAACACCAACAACACACAACCTGTAATTACTTACACGAACAACTGTCAAGTGATTGATTCCAACCACACGTGTGTCGACCATTTCTAACATGTAGTCCGAGCCAGAGACACACAGCGTGGCGCTGTTTCTACGTAACTGCCTTCAAACATTTCATATTTACGAACGTCCACAAACCTTCGTCCGAATTAACAAGAAAGTTCAATGTTATTCACTTTGATTCCCCATCATGGTGACAGTGGGTGGAAATTGTTTTCTTAATAATAAGTCAGTTGAACAGATGATGTAGTTGACTGGCCCATATAGCAAACTACACATAATTGGCATTGGCAGGGCGGGTGGACAGAGCAGAAGTTGGTTTCCTTCCCAGCTCTCACCTAGGTCTCCTTCTGGCCACATCACCAACACGTGCGCTAGCTGAGATGTAGAACCTTGAGACTATCTGTTAACTGGTCACTGCAAGCACACTGTCACTGATGGACCACCACACGCACACTTAGCCACGAAGACAGCAATGACTGCTCACTTGGGAATGTTAGACAACACAACTGTGAGCATCCAAGTCGATGCTGACACTTGCTGACACATTGTGGTGACTGTGCAGGCATTTGCCAGTGACCGACTTGACTGACTGCTCCATTGGACACTGAGACGGTCAGTCCTCTAAGACAATGTTTCACCAGGCTCTCGTTCAATGATCTTACCTCCCCATTCCACCTCTTGGGCCACCCCAGGGGGCACCACGAAGTCCCCTGCCCCGCGGTGAACCACGTTCCATACCACCCCCGCGATGCATGCCCCCATGCGACATCCCACCCCTCTCCATCCCCCCACCCCCTCGACTGCCGTGGAAGTTATCCCCCGCCATCCCGTACTTCTGCCCCTCCATCTGCCCTCCCTGGTCGCTGGGGGCGGGGAAGTTCTGCTGCTCCACCTGTCCCGGCCCCTCCTCCCACCCCCGCTTCCCTGCTACGGGCTTCACTGGCATGTCAAGTAGGGAAGGGGGGTGTTGAAATGCCGACATGCCCCCCCCTCTCGCAGGGGGTCGGCCCCTGTTCGCCCCCTCAGGTCCGCCATACCCCCTGCCCCTGCCACGGGGGTACTCCTGGTAGCCAAAGCCCCCCCGGCCCACTTTGCCTCCATCCTGGAAGTGACTGTCGTATTGGGGTGGGCCACCAGGTGTCGCCACCATCCGTTCGTCGACATCGTTATACCGATTGCTGCTGCCATCTGGTGGCGGCTGCAACTCAATGTTCCTGCCCTGGCGGTGGTCGACGTCATTCGTGCTGTAGTTTTGTTGTTGCTGCTGTTGCTGTTGATGATGTGGCTGCTGTTTTTGTTGTTGCTGGTGATTGGTCCACATGTCTGGCTGCTGCTGTTGTTGTTGCTGGCCGTTGTTGCCCATCTGCTGTGGGTTGGGCTGCGTTGGCCTCATGGGTCTTGGTCCTGCAACAAACACAGTAAGACTTGTACACGGTCCACACCACACGGACATTGGCAGCATCACCAAGATACACGGCTGACGACTAATGCACCAGTTACTTACTTACACACCACACGGACGTTGGCAGCATCACCAAGACACACGGCTGACGACTACTGCACCAGTTACTTACTTACACACCACACGGACGTTGGCAGCATCACCAAGACACACGGCTGACGACTAATGCACCAGTTACTTACTTACACACCACACGGACGCTGACAGCATCACCAAGACACACGGCTGACGACTACTGCACCAGTTACTTACTTACACACCACACGGACGTTGGCAGCATCACCAAGACACACGGCTGACGATTAATGTACCAGTTACTTACTTACACACCACACGGACGCTGACAGCATCACCAAGACACACGGCTGACGACTACTGCACCAGTTACTTACTTACACACCACACGGACGTTGGCAGCATCACCAAGACACACGGCTGACGACTACTGCACCAGTTACTTACTTACACACCACACGGACGCTGACAGCATCACCAAGACACACGGCTGACGACTACTGCACCAGTTACTTACTTACACACCACACGGACGTTGGCAGCATCACCAAGACACACGGCTGACGACTACTGCACCAGTTACTTACTTACACACCACACGGACGCTGACAGCATCACCAAGACACACGGCTGACGACTACTGCACCAGTTACTTACTTACACACCACACGGACGTTGGCAGCATCACCAAGACACACGGCTGACGACCACTGCACCAGTTACTTACTTACACACCACACGGACGTGACAGCATCACCAAGACACACGGCTGACGACTACTGCACCAGTTACTTACTTACACACCACACGGACGTTGGCAGCATCACCAAGACACACGGCTGACGACCACTGCACCAGTTACTTACTTACACACCACACGGACGTTGGCAGCATCACCAAGACACACGGCTGACGACCACTGCACCAGTTACTTACTTACACACCACACGGACGTTGGCAGCATCACCAAGACACACGGCTGACGACCACTACACCAGTTACTTACTTACACACCACACGGACGTTGGCAGCATCACCAAGACACACGGCTGACGACCACTGCACCAGTTACTTACTTACACACCACACGGACGTTGGCAGCATCACCAAGACACACGGCTGACGACCACTGCACCAGTTACTTACTTACACACCACACGGACGTTGGCAGCATCACCAAGACACACGGCTGACGACTACTGCACCAGTTACTTACTTACACACCACACGGACGTTGGCAGCATCACCAAGACACACGGCTGACGACTACTGCACCAGTTACTTACTTACACACCACACGGACACTGACAGCATCACCAAGACACACGGCTGACGACTACTGCACCAGTTACTTACTTACCAGTGCCAAATAGACAACACAGCAGACAGTAATCAATTATTATTGTTAAATTATGAATATCATGAATATGCCCTAAATAAATAAGAAATGTAATAATAATAGAATTATTTAGCACCTACATTCCAAGGAATCCAAGCACCTACATTCTAAGGAATTTAAGCACCTACATTCCAAGGAATCCAAGCACCTACATTCCAAGGGATCCAAGCACCTACATTCCAAGGAATCCAAGCTCAGAGGTGCAACATATCAGAAAGGTCAAGTACAAAAACATGACATTCCATACCATTGCCATTCACCATATTACCTACCGTCTATCGTAAGATGGTGTCACCTAATCAATGTTTTAACATTGTTTTAAGGTGGCTGCATCGGCTATTATATTCTTCTTTTGAATTAATCATTTCTAATATAAGTTTTGAAGATAAGCTAACCATGTTTTCTCAGAGTTTGCCTCAGATACTAAACAATACTCCAGACCAAAAAGAATTGATTTTTTATGTTGTTTAGAGATATTTAAATGTGTTTAAAGACAATTAAAAAATACGTCAAAAATCACCTTAAAATGGCATTTTATTTCATTTTGAGAAACTCCCCAAAAGAAAAATTTGTATGGTTGTAAGTACAAACATGTTATTGACATTCACAGGTTTTTTTAAACAAATGCATATTAAGTTTGATACTGCTTCATAAACATTTTGCTACAATGTTGAAAGACAGCAAAAATTCGTACTGCATTTTTGGCACGACCTCTTCACCAAACATAAAACCATCCCGTGCAATTTTGGGTAAACACAAGTCGAGTTCATATGCCAAGTTATGCCTTTGTAAGTATTGTAGTTTTTATAAAAAAAAGTTACATTAAGTAATACTTCCTGATTATTACAATTATAATGGTGTCACCAGATGCTTGTTTTTGGCTTAGAAATGTGACTTTTTTTACTGGCATGTGGCTTATTTCAACACAATTTGACAGACACTTCTATTACTGAGATTTCCCCCCAAGGTTTCCCGCCAAGTTGTCTCATGATATTGTGTTACGAAGGGCCATGTGTTGAACGTGTTGTGGTAGACAAGATTGATTGACACCTGCTGGGGTCAGTCACGTGCCATTGCAAATGGCGGCTGAGGTCGGGCATTATCGGAGAATAAACAAAACTACCGCCAGTATTTGGTGATTTGACAGCGTGGTGCATTTAGGTAATTATAATACAACATGGTGGCATGAAAATAACCAGACTATATGATCTGCATTCATGGTGAATGAATTTATGTTTGAACTGGGCTGACGCACACGTGATCGTCACTATGGAAACATCGTCAGTTTCCAAGAATCTGAAAAGGGACTTTCCACACACACTAAAAATACTAGTTTTTAAAGGACTGATTGGTGACATATGGTGATAGTGCCTTCGTTTTTTAATAGTACACATGTTCATACTGACACCTACAAATTTTCTATGAAGAAAAAAATAAAGAAATCAACTGACATAATACCCGGTGCAGCTACCTTAACAGCCTACATTAGTAGAAGTACATAAGTTAACCTGTGCCTACCTGGATGTCTGAATGAGCTATCCTGCTGACCACGTATACTGGCACCGCCTGGACCCTGGGGACCATGTGGACCTTGGTCCCATGGTCCATGCCCTAGCAGACCCTGTGGCGGCTGACCACGTGGTCCCTGCTGGCCCCAAGGGCGTGGCCCTCTAGCCGCCCACTGCCCGGGGGGTCTTGGAGGACCCATCTGCCCAGGGTGGTGGAACTGTGATGGTTGGTCCATTGGTCCGTTCCTGTCTGACGTGGGTGGTCCATGTCCAGGACCCGGCGGTCTCGGTGGTCCCATTTGACTGGGTGGCTGCTGATGATGCTCTACATCACAAATAAATAATTATTTAGTTACAACGCTTTTACTATGTATTAAAGTTTATTGTTGCCCCAATACTTAACATCTGTTATCAGAGTCAACAGGTCGACTGGACACAGAGTCAATAAAAACATGAAACCCCCTTGTAAGTAACTTGGTAATGTTTATATTTTTATCAACCTGAGGTTAATATTAAAACTTTAAATACCCGTTAAATATAAACAATAAATAAATAATAAGAAAGTTTATATCCAGCTTAAATATGGTCAACGTTCCTTGTCAGAATTCGCCGTCCTACACAGAATTTTATCATACCTGTAATATTTACCTCTCATACTTGATTGCATTTCAACATTGTAAATTCCGATTTGTCGAAATAACAAATACTGCTACACCAACTTCTTAATTCCAGTGTGAGTTAATTAAACATTTAACAATTTCACATGCAAACCCCATAACTGCCGCATATTGCTTATTTTGTTTGAAAACAACATTTGCACATTCTTTTCCTCATTGTGATTAGCTGTGACTTTACCTTGCTGGTCGTTTGTCGAGTGTTGCTGTGGGTTGGATGACTCCCCATTGGTGACTCTGGAGCGTGTGATTGCGAGTGGCTGCTTGCCACCAGACCACGCACTCTCAAAGTCCTTGGGGATGGGCTTGGCGTAGGGCACTTTGCGGCGCTGGATGTATCTGGCGGCTGAGGCGAGATTGGAGAAGTCTAGACCGGGGATACTCGCTTCCTCACCTGGGGGAAGAGAGAGCAGCTTGGTGGGTTAATGAGGACTCGCTTTTAATGTTAGGAGGTTTCAGTGAATGGCAGTGTCACGGTTAGACATGAAGACCAACATTGTGCCTTATTACTGAGTGTGCATTTCTTAAGCACAACATGTGCATCACACATTCACGCCAAGCACAAAATCTGGACAACAGAGTTCCGTATGATTACTCCAAAGTTTCACTGTGAAATGTTATTCATTTTTACTATTTGAACTGAAAGTATTGGTAAAATTAAATCCATAATTAATTCCTTTTGATTGCATCACATTTGCTTTACGTGTAGTTCTGTTACCAGAATGAAAATTAGCATTGCACACATGCACGCACACACATGCACACACACACATGCACACACACACATGCACACACACACACACATGCATGCACTCATCATTTAGTTTCATGATGCTATGACATTGTTAAAATGGATAATATGAATAGCCTAAAGAAAGACAGACGTACTTTTATTCTCCTTGTTTGTCTCCACAAGTGCCTTGTCTAGACCCATGCCAGGCAGGTTAGGCATGGCTGACGGCTCCAGGTCTACAGCACAAACACATTCACATCAGTCTGTCGACTTCACAATAGGTCTTACGTTGTCTGTGTAATAAACTAACATTTGTGATGTAAATTAAATCAAAGTTATATAGTGCGCTATCATTGGGCTGCTCAAGGCGCCCTATACTGGCAGGCTTCTCCAATCAGACACTATCTTGACTTCTCTTGGAAGCATTCAGCCACATTGCAATTATTGTGCAGTTACATCGGCTGTATGAATTGAAGATGTGACGTCCAATCGTTTATATTGTACATCACGCTATAGTATATATATACACTACAACGTACTACAAACTTTATCTTTTCTGACATCTTGATCGTCCAAATGTGTTTACTGAACTACTACATTTTAAACTTGACTGTATACGAACATTAACAATACCATTCAATATACAATGTAAATATATTCTCCCTAAAAGATTCAAATTAAACAGACAACAGTAAAATATATTTTTAACATGATTTTATGATGGAACAAATTGACATTTTACTTTTAAGTCACAATCTTTTGTACGACTCACAACACAGTCATTTAGAGTGACATTGTGTAGAAGTGACTAACCAAATTCGAGCATGTCTTCTGACAGTCCCATTGGCATTGTGTTCAGGTTGTATCTGTCCCTCATTGCGTCGCCTGGCCGATTCCGTGTCCAGAACTTTCTGTAACATCCACCACAGACAATTGTCAGTGACTGTTTCCTTGAGCACGACACATGTCAACGATGAATATGACTGTTAGACCTCAAGACAACCTCAAAGACTTTAAGGACTGTTTTATCTATTAACCAATATTATGCATTTTGTACACATATCAATGTGAGTAAACTCTAAAGACTTTCCACACATCATACTGTATATATATATACATCACAAATGCTTACTGCTTCAGTGTTAATTCCTATTAAGAGATAGGAATACTAATAACAATACTAATAGGTTCAGTGTTAATTCCTATAAGAGATAGGAATACTAATAACAATACTAATAGGTTCAGTGTTAATTCCTATAAGAGATAGGAAAACTAATAACAATACTAATAGGTTCAGTGTTAATTCCTATAAGAGATAGGAATACTAATAACAATACTAATAGGTTTAGTGTTAATTCCTATAAGAGATAGGAATACTAATAACAATACTAATAGGTTCAGTGTTAATTCCTATAAGAGATAGGAAAACTAATAACAATACTAATAGGTTTAGTGTTAATTCCTATAAGAGATAGGAATAATAATAACAATACTAATAGGTTCAGTGTTAATTCCTATAAGAGATAGGAATACTAATAACAATACTAATAGGTTCAGTGTTAATTCCTATAACAGATAGGAATACTAATAACAATACTAATAGGTTCAGTGTTAATTCCTATACGAGATAGGAATACTAATAACAATACTAATAGGTTCAGTGTTAATTCCTATACGAGATAGGAATACTAATAACAATACTAATAGGTTTAGTGTTAATTCCTATAAGAGATAGGAATACTAATAACAATACTAATAGGTTCAGTGTTAATTCCTATAAGAGATAGGAATACTAATAACAATACTAATAGGTTCAGTGTTAATTCCTATAAGAGATAGGAATACTAATAACAATACTAATAGGTGCAGTGTTAATTCCTGTAAGAGATAGGAATACTAATATTAATAACAATACTAATAGGTTCAAATCTACATAATTAAGAATGAGTCTTTATTTACATGTAATACATAACACCTAATATTAATTAAAGGGGCCCTGTATAGATTGTGCTATTCCACGGGAGAAGTATTTTGTCGGCCGACGCTTGGTGTCTGCGGCTATTTATAGAACAGTCTGGTGCAGACGATATGTTTGCCGACGTTAGTTCTTGGGAACACAAGACAAGCATGCGCTGCATCTAGTGATTGTGCTGTTGATATGGATTTATTTATTTAGTGTTGTTAGTTTGCAATAACAGATGTCATAAATAAATCCTTATCAACAACACAATCACTAGATTCAGCCTTGTTTTGTGTTCACGAGAACTAACGATGGCAAACATATCGCCTGCATGAGACTGTTCTATAAATAGCCTTTTTAACTGAACAGAAGGCCATAATTTATACAAATATGTTAAATAAAACAATAGTAGGAATATTGAAAATATAACATGTATAACAAAAAGAAAATGAAAATAACCAGATGGATTCATAGGTGGATCTTACAGATTTCTGTTACCCGGGCGACAGGTACGCACAACTTAGAATTGGCACGTATGCCTAATACATCTCTTGCATAAACACATGGACACTTGCATAAACACTAATTGGTAGACGTTGTGTGATCGTCGGAACCTGACATTAAGTGGTACTTACGTTGTGTGCTCGTTGGAGCCTGACACTAAGCGTTACCTATATTGTGTGAACGTTGCAGCCTGACACGAAGTGGTACTTACATTGTGTAGTCGTTGGAGCCAGACACTAATTGGTACTTACATTGTGTAGTCGTTGGAGCCAGACACTACGTGGTACTTATGTTATGAGGTCGTTGGAGCTTGACACTAAGTGGTACTTATGTTGTGAGGTCGTTGGAGCTTGACACTAAGTGGTACTTACATTGTGTAGTCGTTGGAGCCAGACACTAATTGGTACTTACATTATGTAGTCGTTAGAGCCAGACACTATGTAGTACTTATGTTCTGATGTCGTTGGAGCCATACACTAAGTGGTATTTACAATGTGTGGTTGTTGGAGCCAGACACTATGTGGTACTTATGTTATGAGGTCGTTGGAGCTTGACACTAAGTGATACTTATGTTGTGAGGTCGTTGGAGCCAGACACTAAGTGGTACTTATGTTGTGAGGTTGTTGGAGCCAGACACTACGTGGTACTTATGTTGTGAGGTCGTTGGAGCTTGACACTAATTGGTACTTATGTTGTGAGGTCATAGGAGCTTGACATAAACACTAAGTGGTACTTACGTTGTGTGGTCGTTGGAGCCAGACACGAGGATGTGACCAAGAGGATGCCAAGAGAGACTCCAAACCATCGTCTCATGAGCCTCCTCTATCGCCCCCACCTCCTTCTCACTCCTGTCAACAAACACCCTACACGTGACACATCTATCACCCCACCTCCTTCTCACTCCTGTCAACAAACACCCTACATGTGAGTGATGTGACACTTCTCTCACCCCACCTCCTCATAACTCCTGTCAACAAACACCCTACATGTGACACTTCTATCGCCCCCACCTCCTTCTCACTCCTGTCAACAAACACCCTACATGTGAGTGATGTGATACTTCTCTCACCCCACCTCCTCATAACTCCTGTCAACAAACACCCTACATGTGACACTTCTATCGCTCCCACCTCCTTCTCACTCCTGTCAACAAACACCCTACACGTGACACATCTATCACCCCACCTCCTTCTCACTCCTGTCAACAAACACCCTACACGTGAGTGATGTGACACTTCTCTCACCCCACCTCCTCATAACTCCTGTCAACAAACACCCTACATGTGACACTTCTATCGCCCCCACCTCCTTCTCACTCCTGTCAACAAACACCCTACATGTGACACTTCTATTGCCCCACCTCCTTCTCACTCCTGTCAACAAACACCCTACACGTGACACATCTATCACCCCACCTCCTTCTCACTCCTGTCAACAAACACCCTACATATGACACTTCTATCGCCCCACCTCCTTCTCACTCCTGTCAACAAACACCCTACACGTGACACATCTATCACCCCACCTCCTTCTCACTCCTGTCAACAAACACCCTACATGTGAGTGATGTGACACTTCTCTCACCCCACCTCCTCATAACTCCTGTCAACAAACACCCTACATGTGACACTTCTATCGCCCCCACCTCCTTCTCACTCCTGTCAACAAACACCCTACATGTGAGTGATGTGACACTTCTCTCACCCCACCTCCTCATAACTCCTGTCAACAAACACCCTATATGTGGCACTTCTATCACCCCAGCTCCTTCTCACTCCTGTCAACAAACACCATACAAGTGACACTTCTATCACCCCAGCTCCTTCTCATCCCTGTCAACAAACACCATACAGGTGACACTTCCCTCACCCCACCTCCTTCTCATTCCTGTCAACAAACACCCTACATGTGACACTTCTATCACCCCAGCTCCTTCTCACTCCTGTCAACAAACACCCTACATGTGAGTGATGTGACACTTCTCTCACCCCACCTGCTCATAACTCCTGTCAACAAACACCCTACATGTGACACTTCTATCGCCCCCACCTCCTTCTCACTCCTGTCAACAAACACCCTACATGTGACACTTCTATCGCCCCACCTCCTTCTCACTCCTGTCAACAAACACCCTACACGTGACACATCTATCACCCCACCTCCTTCTCACTCCTGTCAACAAACACCCTACATGTGAGTGATGTGACACTTCTCTCACCCCACCTCCTCATAACCCCTGTCAACAAACACCCTACATGTGACACTTCTATCGCCCCCACCTCCTTCTCACTCCTGTCAACAAACACCCTACATGTGACACTGCTATCGCCCCACCTCCTTCTCACTCCTGTCAACAAACACCCTACACATGACACATCTATCACCCCACCTCCTTCTCACTCCTGTCAACAAACACCCTACATGTGAGTGATGTGACACTTCTCTCACCCCACCTCCTCATAACTCCTGTCAACAAACACCCTACACGTGACACTTCTATCGCCCCCACCTTCTTCTCACTCCTGTCAACAAACACCCTACACGTCACACTTCTATCGCCCCACCTCCTTCTCACTCCTGTCAACAAACACCCTACACGTCACACTTCTATCACCCCACCTCCTTCTCATTCCTGTCAACAAACTTCCTACATGTGCCATTTCTCTCGCCCCACCTCCTCATAACTCCTGTCAACAAACACCTAACAACTGGACTGTCACCCACGAAATGTTCAAGTTGTATACATAACATTCAAATAAACACTGAGAAGGCTGACAGAGCTGACACCAGTTCCTGGAATTGCCCTTCAATGGTTGGCCATGTCGATGATACATACAATCAAGACCACACATGGGACAAAGTACAACAGATTCTGTCAAGTTCCTGCTCGCACTATTACCCCTGGCTTCAGAGGGTGATTTCGGGTAATGGATCAGACAAGGTCATTCTCAATCAACATTCTGCGATTTTAAACACAAAGTATAAATTTTATATAACATACATTGCCCAAACTTGATATAACCAGAGATATGATGTGACCATTGTTCCCATAAAACTGTCTATTAATAGGCAAATTGACTTGAGAAAGACGTGACCAGAGACAGGAACCTACCCAACGAGCCAGAACATCATGGCACCATCAGATCCACCGCTGGCAAACAACACCTCATTGATAGGATGCCATGCGACAGCTGCAAGAAGACAAGAGAACAAACAGTGACTCGGCAAAGTCTTGTGATGAGTGTCTTACGCACACAACGAGACAATTCTGAAGAAGACAAGAGAACAAACAGTGACTCAGTTGTACAGCAAAGTCTTGTGATGAGTGTCTCAGCGAGACAATTCTCAAGAAGACAAGAGAACAAACAGTGACTTGGTTGTACAGCAAAGTCTTGTGATGAGTGTCTTACGCACACAGCGAGACAATTATCAAGACAAGAGAACAAACAGTGACTCGATTGTACAGAAAAGTCTTGTGATGAGTGTCTTATGCACACAGCAAGACAATTCTCAAGAAGACAAGAGAACAAACAGTGACTCGGTTGTACAGCAAAGTCTTGTGATGAGTGTCTTACGCACACAACGAGACAATTCTCAAGAAGACAAGAGAACAAACAGTGACTCAGTTGTACAGCAGTCTTGTGATGAGTGTCTTACGCACACAGCGAGACAATTATCAAGACAAGAGAACAAACAGTGACTCGATTGTACAGAAAAGTCTTGTGATGAGTGTCTTATGCACACAGCGAGACAATTCTCAAGAAGATGCTTTAGAAAAAAAAGAAATGAATGCAAACATTTAAGACTTTTGGGGAATCAATATCCTCTATGGTTAATTAAACATTATTATTAGTATTATTTATATAACAAGAAGTTACATAAAATAATATAATACAATAATACTCAAAGTAAAGGGTAAACAGTGAGGCTATAGTGCCACTGAATTCATCACTGTTAACAAAATCACCAGTAGCAGTTTATCTGCGAGCTAGTTTAACAAGGACACGAGGAACTGCTTGTCGGAAGAGACTTCACCTGTTGCCTCCTTCTTATGTCCTTTGAACGACTGCATCTCTTCCTTCATATTGCGAACGTCAAACAGCTTGAGCAAATGGTCACGTGACGCAGTCAGTAGCCAGTTGCCGTTGCGATTCCACTTAAGCTCCATCACAGTATGCTTATGGGCATGGCTGTCACAGAGAGTCAAGACATTCAATCTCAGTTCTAACAGTGTGCTTATGGGCATGACTGTCACAGAGAATCAAGACATTCAATCTCAGTTCTACCAGTGTGCTTATGGGCATGACTGTCACAGAGTCAAGACATTCAATGTCAGTTCTATCAGTGTACTTATGGACATGGCTGTCACAGAGTCAAAACATTCAATGTCAGTTCTATCAGTGTACTTATGGACATGGCTGTCACAGAGTCAAGACATTCAATGTCAGTTCTATCAGTGTACTTATGGACATGGCTGTCACAGAGTCAAGACATTCAATGTCAGTTCTATCAGTGTGCTTATGGACATGGCTATCACAGAGTCAAGACATTCAAAGTCAGTTCTATCAGTGTACTTATGGACATGGCTGTCACAGAGTCAAGACATTCAATGTCAGTTCTATTACAGTGTGCTTATGGTCATGGCTGTCACAGAGTCAAGACATTCAATGTCAGTTCTATCAGTGTACTTATGGACATGGCTGTCACAGAGTCAAGACATTCAATGTCAGTTCTATTACAGTGTGCTTATGGTCATGGCTGTCACAGAGTCAAGACATTCAATGTCAGTTCTATCAGTGTACTTATGGACATGGCTGTCACAGAGTCAAGACATTCAATGTCAGTTCTATTACAGTGTGCTTATGGGCATGGCTGTCACAGAGTCAAGACATTCAATGTCAGTTCTATCAGTGTACTTATGGACATGGCTGTCACAGAGTCAAGACATTCAATGTCAGTTCTATCAGTGTACTTATGGACATGGCTGTCACAGAGTCAAGACATTCAATGTCAGTTCTATTACAGTGTGCTTATGGGCATGGCTGTCACAGAGTCAAGACATTCAATCTCAGTTCTATCAGTGTACTTATGGGCATGGCTATCACAGAGTCAAGACATTCAATGTCAGTTCTATCAGTGTACTTATGGGCATGGGTATCACAGAGTCAAGACATTCAATGTCAGTTCTATCAGTGTACTTATGGACATGGCTATCACAGAGTCAAGACATTCAATGTCAGTTCTATCAGTGTACTTATGGGCATGGGTATCACAGAGTCAAGACATTCAATGTCAGTTCTATCAGTGTACTTATGGGCATGGCTATCACAGAGTCAAGACATTCAATGTCAGTTCTATCAGTGTACTTATGGGCATGGGTATCACAGAGTCAAGACATTCAATGTCAGTTCTATCAGTGTACTTATGGACATGGCTGTCACAGAGTCAAGACATTCAATGTCAGTTCTATCAGTGTACTTATGGACATGGCTGTCACAGAGTCAAGACATTCAATGTCAGTTCTATTACAGTGTGCTTATGGGCATGGCTATCACAGAGTCAAGACATTCAATGTCAGTTCTATCAGTGTACTTATGGAGATGTCTGTCACAGAGTCAAGACATTCAATGTCAGTTCTATCAGTGTGCTTACGGACATGGCTGTCACAGAGTCAAGACATTCAATGTCAGTTACATCAGTGTACTTATGGACATGGCTATCACAGAGTCAAGACATTCAATGTCAGTTCTATCAGTGTGCTTATGGACATGGCTGTCACAGAGTCAAGACATTCAATGTCAGTTCTATCAGTGTGCTTATGGGCATGGCTATCACAGAGTCAAGACATTCAATGTCAGTTCTATTACAGTGTGCTTATGGACATGGCTGTCACAGAGTCAAGACATTCAATGTCAGTTCTATTACAGTGTGCTTATGGGCATGGCTATCACAGAGTCAAGATATTCAATGTCAGTTCTATCAGTGTGCTTATGGACATGGCTATCACAGAGTCAAGACATTCAATGTCAGTTCTATCAGTGAACTTATGGACATGGCTGTCACAGAGTCAAGATATTCAATGTCAGTTCTATCAGTGTGCTTATGGACATGGCTATCACAGAGTCAATACATTCAATGTCAGTTCTGTCAGTGTACTTATGGACATGGCTGTCACAGAGTCAAGATATTCAATGTCAGTTCTATCAGTGTGCTTATGGACATGGCTGTCACAGAGTCAAGACATTCAATGTCAGTTCTGTCAGTGTACTTATGGAAATGGCTGTCACAGAGTCAAGATATTCAATGTCAGTTCTATCACAGTGTGCTTATGGACATGGCTATCACAGAGTCACGACATTCAATGTCAGTTCTATCAGTGTGCTTATGGACATGGCTATCACAGAGTCAAGACATTCAATGTCAGTTCTATCAGTGTACTTATGGACATGGCTGTCACAGAGTCAAGATATTCAATGTCAGTTCTATCAGTGTGCTTATGGACATGGCTATCACAGAGTCAAGACATTCAATGTCAGTTCTATCAGTGTGCTTATGGACATGGCTATCACAGAGTCAAGACATTCAATGTCAGTTCTATCAGTGTACTTATGGACATGGCTGTCACAGAGTCAAGATATTCAATGTCAGTTCTATCACAGTGTGTGCTTATGGACATGGCTATCACAGAGTCAAGACATTCAATGTCAGTTCTGTCAGTGTACTTATGGACATGGCTGTCACAGAGTCAAGATATTCAATGTCAGTTACATCAGTGTACTTATGGGCATGGCTATCACAGAGTCAAGACATTCAATGTCAGTTCTATCAGTGTACTTATGGACATGGCTGTCACAGAGTCAAGACATTCAATGTCAGTTCTATCAGTGTACTTATGGACATGGCTGTCACAGAGTCAAGACATTCAATGTCAGTTCTATAAGTGTACTTATGGACATGGCTGTCACAGAGTCAAGACATTCAATGTCAGTTCTATCAGTGTACTTATGGACATGGCTGTCACAGAGTCAAGATATTCAATGTCAGTTCTATCAGTGTACTTATGGACATGGCTGTCACAGAGTCAAAACATTCAATGTCAGTTCTATCAGTGTACTTATGGACATGGCTGTCACAGAGTCAATATATTCAATGTCAGTTCTATCAGTGTACTTATGGACATGGCTGTCACAGAGTCAAGACATTCAATGTCAGTTCTATCAGTGTACTTATGGACATGGCTGTCACAGAGTCAAAACATTCAATGTCAGTTCTATCAGTGTACTTATGGACATGGCTGTCACAGAGTCAAGACATTCAATGTCAGTTCTATCAGTGTACTTATGGACATGGCTGTCACAGAGTCAAAACATTCAATGTCAGTTCTATCAGTGTACTTATGGACATGGCTGTCACAGAGTCAAAACATTCAATGTCAGTTCTATCAGTGTACTTATGGACATGGCTGTCACAGAGTCAAAACATTCAATGTCAGTTCTATCAGTGTACTTATGGACATGGCTGTCACAGAGTCAAAACATTCAATGTCAGTTCTATCAGTGTACTTATGGACATGGCTGTCACAGAGTCAAGATATTCAATGTCAGTTCTATCAGTGTACTTATGGACATGGCTGTCACAGAGTCAAAACATTCAATGTCAGTTCTATCAGTGTACTTATGGACATGGCTGTCACAGAGTCAATATATTCAATGTCAGTTCTATCAGTGTACTTATGGACATGGCTGTCACAGAGTCAAGACATTCAATGTCAGTTCTATCAGTGTGCTTATGGACATGGCTGTCACAGAGTCAAAACATTCAATGTCAGTTCTATCAGTGTACTTATGGACATGGCTGTCACATAGTCAAGATATTCAATGTCAGTTCTATCAGTGTACTTATGGACATGGCTGTCACAGAGTCAAGACATTCAATGTCAGTTCTATCAGTGTACTTATGGACATGGCTGTCACAGAGTCAAGATATTCAATGTCAGTTCTATCAGTGTGCTTATGGGCATGGCTATCACAGAGTCAAGACATTCAATGTCAGTTCTATCAGTGTACTTATGGACATGGCTGTCACAGAGTCAAGATATTCAATGTCAGTTCTATCAGTGTACTTATGGACATGGCTGTCACAGAGTCAAAACATTCAATGTCAGTTCTATCAGTGTACTTATGGACATGGCTGTCACAGAGTCAAGATATTCAATGTCAGTTCTATCAGTGTACTTATGGACATGGCTGTCACAGAGTCAAGACATTCAATGTCAGTTCTATCAGTGTACTTATGGACATGGCTGTCACAGAGTCAAGACATTCAATGTCAGTTCTATCAGTGTGCTTATGGACATGGCTGTCACAGAGTCAAAACATTCAATGTCAGTTCTATCAGTGTACTTATGGACATGGCTGTCACAGAGTCAAGACATTCAATGTCAGTTCTATCAGTGTACTTATGGACATGGCTGTCACAGAGTCAAGATATTCAATGTCAGTTCTATCAGTGTGCTTATGGGCATGGCTGTCACAGAGTCAAGACATTCAATGTCAGTTCTATCAGTGTGCTTATGGGCATGGCTATCACAGAGTCAAGACATTCAATGTCAGTTCTATCAGTGTACTTATGGGCATGGGTATCACAGAGTCAAGACATTCAATGTCAGTTCTATCAGTGTACTTATGGACATGGCTATCACAGAGTCAAGACATTCAATGTCAGTTCTATCAGTGTACTTATGGGCATGGCTATCACAGAGTCAAGACATTCAATGTCAGTTCTATCAGTGTACTTATGGACATGGCTATCAGAGTCAAGACATTCAATGTCAGTTTTGTCAGTGTACTTATGGGCATGGCTGTCACAGAGTCAAGACATTCAATGTCAGTTCTATCAGTGTGCTTATGGGCATGGCTGTCACAGAGTCAAGACATTCAATGTCAGTTCTATCAGTGTACTTATGGACATGGCTGTCACAGAGTCAAGATATTCAATGTCAGTTCTATCAGTGTGCTTATGGGCATGGCTATCACAGAGTCAAGACATTCAATGTCAGTTCTATCAGTGTACTTATGGGCATGGCTATCACAGAGTCAAGACATTCAATGTCAGTTCTATCAGTGTACTTATGGACATGGCTATCAGAGTCAAGACATTCAATGTCAGTTTTGTCAGTGTACTTATGGGCATGGCTGTCACAGAGTCAAGACATTCAATGTCAGTTCTATCAGTGTGCTTATGGGCATGGCTGTCACAGAGTCAAGACATTCAATGTCAGTTCTATCAGTGTACTTATGGACATGGCTGTCACAGAGTCAAGATATTCAATGTCAGTTCTATCAGTGTGCTTATGGACATGGCTGTCACAGAGTCAAGACATTCAATGTCAGTTCTATCAGTGTACTTATGGACATGGCTGTCACAGAGTCAAGATATTCAATGTCAGTTCTATCAGTGTGCTTATGGACATGGCTGTCACAGAGTCAAGATATTCAATGTCAGTTCTATCAGTGTGCTTATGGACATGGCTATCACAGAGTCAAGACATTCAATGTCAGTTCTATCAGTGTACTTATGGACATGGCTGTCACAGAGTCAAGATATTCAATGTCAGTTCTATCAGTGTGCTTATGGACATGGCTGTCACAGAGTCAATACATTCAATGTCAGTTCTATCAGTGTGCTTATGGACATGGCTGTCACAGAGTCAATACATTCAATGTCAGTTCTATCACAGTGTACTTATGGACATTGCTGTCACAGAGTCAAGACATTCAATGTCAGTTCTATCAGTGTGCTTATGGACATGGCTGTCACAGAGTCAAGACATTCAATGTCAGTTCTATCAGTGTACTTATGGACATGGCTGTCACAGAGTCAAGATATTCAATGTCAGTTCTATCAGTGTGCTTATGGACATGGCTGTCACAGAGTCGAGACATTCAATGTCAGTTCTATCACAGTGTACTTATGGGCATGGCTATCACAGTCAAGACATTCAATGTCAGTTCTATCAGTGTACTTATGGACATGGCTGTCACAGAGAATCAAGACATTCAATCTCGGTTCTACTAGTGTACTTATGGGCATTGCTGACACAGAGTCAAGACATTCAATCTCAGTTCTATCAGTGTGCTTATGGGCATGACTGTCACAAACAGTCCAATACATTCAATCTCAGTTCTATCAGTGTGCTTGTGGGTATGGCTGTCACAAACAGTCCAAGACATTAAATCTCGGTTCTATCAATGTGCTTGTGGGTATGTATGGCTGTCACAAACAGTCCAAGACATTCAATCTCAGTTCTATCAGAACAATAAAACCTCGTCCAGTTGGCCACTGCACGAATACTGTCAAACCATGTTTAGCATTTAACTTGTAAATGGGAAACTGGTTAGTTTGGTCACATATTTATAATATAGATGTGAATATAGACATAACATTTCACACAGTAAACAAAATAGAGTGCACGCTGAAGACGCCCTAAGAATGAGGAAGAGAACACATACATTGTTGCTAAGCTGTTGCCCATGCGCGGGTCCCACAGTTTGAGCGGCTGTTGTGTGTCTTTGCTGCCAGATGCTATGAGGGCCTTCTGAGGATGCCAGTCGACACACTTCACGTCTGCTCCATGGCCTGGTCACAAACAGTACACATAGCACCCACAGACCAACACACTAATGCTAATGCAGTTGTATGCGAGACATGCCTGACATGCCAGTGATTCAGGCATCCTAAATGTGCCAAAATACAAACTCTTATGTGATGCTACTGTAAATTAATTTAACCGTGATTACTTACAAACTTAGACAACATATTCTATACAAGTTAAAGTAAGTTTTAGCTAACATATACTTTTCATGTCCAATGTTTGCCATAAGGCATTTTGGTTTTCATTACAACCTCTGAAATTATGTTCCATGGACTCTACTAACCATGCAAGATTAAAATGTACAAGATCCATTTTTTTCTTCAATAAATGTCAATTAATTGCAACTGCATTATAAAATTAAATCATACTTTATTATTTTATAAACAACTACGGTGCCATATTCTTTACAATTATTTGGTGAAACCATGCAAAGAGAACTCTAAACTCTGCATATGAAATAATGGTACAATAAATTAGTTTATATCATGTCGCCTGCAGGATTCTGTAAGCAGCTTCTTCAGGTATAGAAAACAGTGTAATCACAAACCAGTTTTCTGGGGTAATCTGCAATTATCACCAACCCTTACAGAGGTGAGCACCATCTACAATGCCAGGAAGGGTCAACAGAGATTGCATACACTGTACGTAGAAGGGGGTAGGGCTACACTACTACATACTTTATGTAAGGTAAGCATACTGTATACAGGGAGAAGGGACAGACCTTACGTATAGTTTGCATATGCGAGGTCAAAGCTTCCACGATCTTATGCAACAGTCATCGTCATCATCACTGGTCGGCCGGGATAATTTGTTGGCCAAGAGTAATTTGTAGGCGATCCCATAAGTATACGCATATATATACGTGTTGCCTTTATAATAATCTTCATCAGAACATACCTCTTAATATCCTCTCTTCGTGACATCGCAGGAAGTCCCAAATACGAACAGTTCCATCGTCAGAACATGATGCAAATTTTGCATCCGTTGGACAAAAACTGTGTAGGAAAACAAAGACAACAGAATCTGTTGTGTTTCTTATTGATTTTGGCATCCAGCTGACCAGATCAAGAACAAGTAAAGGTGTCACCAACGACTAAGTGACTAGGAACGTCTTGCAAAAGAAGGACACAAGAAACATGTAACTATAACTAATTCTCTGTGAATCTACAGAACATTCTACCAGGCAAACTTAGGTCTCAATGCTTGATGAAAATAATATGGCAATGGCCTTGTTGCATAGAATAGTTTGCCATGTTGAATTAATCTATCGTTGCTTATAACTGATAACCACAATAGCTGAGAATTTGATGGAAGCAACATCTGGTCTTACAGGCTCAAAAAGTAAACAAGTGTTACGAGTACTATTTTTGATGTTGGGTCGTTTTGCTGGATATTTCGTAATTTGACTGCCCATGATTGCCAAAATTGCAAACCAAAACAGTAATGTTTTTTAATACCAAAATGTTATACAAATTGCTTTTATTTTCTTTGCCCCATTTTATTTGTGTACATGTTTAACGTAGACTATATAACCAGTAATATCAAACAATTTGTTTAAAGTTAGTTTTTTGGATATTTGTTGAACTCCAAAAATATAAATGTTAATGTGTCGGATTGTCTTGGAATAACATTAAACTTGTTTTCTATTTAGCAAACACTAATTTAGTCAATCTTCTCAGAAACAAACAAAACAACAATTTAGATTTAACGAAACTTTATTGAACAAAAATAGTTCAGAATGTCCAGCAAATTCAAGATACAATGTAACTTTGCCACCAATTTGACTGGTCAGTAAGAATCCTACCACGTAACTTCATTACATCTTCAAGCTACACTTATCTTTATGTTAGGATGAAATGTCAAGAACTAGCTACTGGAACACCCATTCATATGCTGGCCATGCAGATGATTACAGCTTCACTTTAACATCGCATCTTACAAGTGGAACAGCCATGCCAAGATTAACACTTGTTGCCAAGGCAGTGACCATGTTCTCTATAGGGCAACTTTATATCACTTTACTCAGTAATACCACGTTCAGTGTAACAAGGCTATTGCTATTGCTCCACGACTGCTTTATGCAATGCAAAACTACAGCTTTATTTCAACACGACAGCCACTTTATGTCAATGCAAAATACTATAAACACTTTATTTCAAAGTATGTACAATAACATGTAGGAAGAGTATCTTAAAGTATAGTGGCTCAGCCTTTATTGATGCTGGCTTTTACTATGCATCATGAGTACATAGCAGCATGATGGTAATTCACTTTATTGATGCTGCATTTCTTGCAAATTACACAAAGACAATGACCCGAGTCCGATTGTTGTTGCATGAGCAGTACCACCAGATGACATGTGTGTAGCAGACAGTTACTAGGTTTCTATGTTGTATTCGGCTACAGACTAACGAATAGCTGTCTAATGTAAAGCTTATAATAAATAAGAACATGTAACGTAACCAATGTATAAAATTAGTAACAAAATGTGTAGATATCAAAAATATGTAAATGTTATAAAATCTTGTAAAATGATAAGTAAAACTTTATAATAAATTTATATTAAGCACAAAAATATTTACAGAGCAGTAAACACAATTTACAATAACCCATTTACAAAAAAGTGAATTTGTAATAAACTGGCAAGACCTAAAGCTATCACTGACATGACTAGGTCACACATATGGCAGCCAACTGCCTGCGTATAACATCTGGTGGTGACTGCGTCGCTGTCAACTTTATTGTCACACGTAACAATGACCGGACCGGCAGTGACAGAAGACTGACAAGAGTAGCGCCAAGTAGCGACATAATGAAATGTGAAGTGACACAGCGTTAGGCCACTCGACTCCCACCTTAAGCCGCGCACTGGGTCCTTGTGCGCCTGGTACATTTTCACATTATTCATATTGCTTTGCCAGTACTTGACAAAGCCGCCATGGTCTGCCGTCAGCATCCATGCATTGCTGTGGCTCCAGATCATGGCTCGCACTGACGTGTCGTGGGCCTGCAAACAAACACAGCTCTATGTGAACAAGTCTTACTCTTAGTGTAATACATCTTCATGCACTTGGAATACTTGATTGCGTCTTGATTTTTTTTATAGGCCTGTTTTTTTTATTTTATAACAAGAGAATTTACAAAATGAAAAATATACATTAAATGGAATATCACCAACATTTTGTTGCAACTGTTAGTGTTTTAAGGACCATGTCTTCTAACATACAAATATCAGATTACCTCGGCCAGTTTTTATTTATTTATTTCTGTATTCTGTATCTTCACAGCACATGCATTACAACTATTTGATAAACACTGGTTAATTACCTGTAGGATAGTTTCAAAATTGAACGTGAGACCATTCCATAGTGTGAATTCACCACTTGACGCTCCCGTTATCAGTCTCCGGCCCTCGGGGGTCCACTGAAAGACACAACACGAGAAACCATTACAAACACACTTATTCATAGACATTACTAGCTAACTAAAAATGTTCTACGGCTGTTATCAAGTCAACCAAAACAACACTGGCAGAAAGAATGACAATGAGGAGTCAGTCTTAATTACATAACATTAAAAATAGATAAGCGAACGAAAAATGAACTGTCAAACACGTTCCAAAAACGCCTTTTGAACGACTGCTAGAACCATTACGGTTCGTCGGATCCCAACAACATTGATGTCGTTTGAAAGTTTAAGCTTTCTGCTATTCAAACATATAAATGGTTTCCTGATAATCATTCCTAAAATTAACTAAAAACGGAACTACAACCGGGCCCTTTCTGGTGTCTTAGACACTGCGAACGATGTTGTTTCATCGACACAGTTCACCAATCTACCAATTGAGGCACCACTATCTGATTTCATGGTATAAGCTCCACCCACTTTCAAACGGCTGCTAAAATGACATACGCGAAGTAGGCGTGACGTCACAATCACGTATATCAACGCAACGAATTTAGACACGTTGGATGGCGTACGTTATTGTGCCGTCACGCCAATGCAGAGGTATATCGGTTTCGCTGCGATCAAAGCACATCAATTTCGCCGTGGTTTAAAAGTGGGTGGAGCTTATAACATTAAATCAAGAAATGGTGAAGTGCGCATGTTTGAACCTATGCAAATGAGGAAAACAGCGCCGCAATCGGAAGATTAGTGTACTGAGTACCCGCCGCCAACATCGTTCGGAACCGTACAGAACACCAAAAACGGTGTGATTGTAGGTCCGTTTATCGGTGTTCTTTAAACAGTTACCGGGAAATCTAGATGACGCTAGAATAACAAAAAAGCAACCTTTCAAATGATACCAAAATCGTCGGGACAGGACAAGCCGTGAGGGTGCTAGCGACCGTAGAATTTCATCTTTTGGACATGTTCTGAGTTGTTCATTTTTCACTCGCTTATCTATTTTTGATAACATGGTCAATAATTGACTTATAAAAGGATATTTATAAACCAGTTAAGAATAATCAACACTTTGTGGACTGTAAAACTGTAACAGTTTGAAGGAAAACAACATTTAGGGTGAGCCTCTTGTTATCCTGTAACAAATGTGTTAAAAGACATCCTATTTTTAGCAGTTGAATAACTCCGCCCCATTTGCGTCACCACTCTACTTACAATACTTCAGTTGAATAACTCCGCCCTACTCATGTCACTACTCTACTTACAATACTTCAATTGAATAACTCCGCCCTATTCATGTCACTACTCTACTTACAATACTTCAGTTGAATAACTCTGCCCTACTCGTGTCACTACTCCACTTACAATACTTCAGTTGAATAACTCCGCCCGACTCGCGTCACTACTCTACTTACAATACTTCAGTTGAATAACTCCACCCTACTCGCGTCACTACTCTACTTACAATACTTCAGTTGAATAACTCCGCCATACTCGCGTCACTACTCTACTTACAATACTTCAGTTGAATAACTCCGCCCTACTCGTGTCACTACGCTACTTACAATACTTCAATTGAATAACTCTGCCCTATTCGAGTCACTACTCTACTTACAATACTTCAGTTGAATAACTCTGTCCTATTAGAGTCACTACTCTACTTACAATACTTCAGTTGAATAACTCCGCCCTATTTGCGTCACTACTCTACTTACAATACTTCAATTGAATAACTCCTCCCTATTCGAGTCACTATTCTACTTACAATACTTCAGTTGAATAACTCCGCCCTATTCGAGTCACTACTCTACTTACAATACTTCAGTTGAATAACTCCGCCCTACTCGCGTCACTACTCTACTTACAATACTTCAGTTGAACTCTGCCCTACTCGCATCACTACTCTACTTACAATACTTCAGTTGAATAACTCTGCCCTACTCGCGTCACTACTCTACTTATAATACTTCAATTGAATAACTCCTCCCTATTCGAGTCACTATTCTACTTACAATACTTCAGTTGAATAACTCTGCCCTATTCGAGTCACTACTCTACTTACAATACTTCAGTTGAATAACTCCGCCCTATTCGCGTCACTACTTTACTTACAATACTTCAGTTGAATAACTCTGCCCTATTCGAGTCACTACTCTACTTACAATACTTCAGTTGAATAACTCCGCCCTATTCGCGTCACTACTCTACTTACAATACTTCAGTTGAATAACTCCGCCCTATTCGCGTCACTACTCTACTTACAATACTTCAGTTGAATAACTCCGCCCTACTCGCGTCACTACTCTACTTACAATTCTTCAGTTGAATAACTCTGCCCTACTCGCGTCACTACTCCACTTACAATACTTCAGTTGAATAACTCCGCCCTACTCGCGTCACTACTCCACTTACAATACTTCAGTTGAATAACTCCGCCCTACTCGCGTCACTACTCTACTTACAATACTTCAGTTGAATAACTCCGCCCTATTCGAGTCACTACTCTACTTACAATACTTAAGTTGAATAACTCCGCCCTACTCGCGTTACTACTCTACTTACAATACTTCAGTTGAATAACTCCGCCCTACTCGCGTCACTACTCTACTTACAATATTTCAGTTGAATAACTCCGCCCTATTCGAGTCACTACTCTACTTACAATACTTCAGTTGAATAACTCCTCCCTATTCGTGTCACTACTCTACTTACAATACTTCAGTTGAATAACTCCGCCCTATTCGAGTCACTACTCTACTTACAATACTTCAGCACTGTTCGTGTCAAACAAGAACAGAAAAATATGTCCACTTACGCAGACACAGAAAATGGGACAGCGGATCTTGTTTGTAGAGGTGCGCACAAACTTAGTCGTCACACAGTTCATTGGCTTGTGTACGAGATTGTGAGGGGGAAGCATCTGTAACAGAGACAAATGTACGCATCTTGAATACATGGATGAATTGGAGATATAACTTAAAATACAGTTCTCTCACTTTCAAAGATTTGCAAATGCAGTTCTTTGATAATGTACCATCACTATTTAAGGAGAGATATGGCAGCTAGTTAGGACATTTTTTTAAATGTATAATTAATATAATGTCTTGTGCCCAAGTTGTAGAGTAGATCTAATTAAATAAAAAATATATTGAAATTTGCTCTGCTAGACCTCCCCCCGTTTCCATGGCAACAATCAAAGATGGCCACCGGATAGGGACAATATAGCATAATTTGGAAACACTGTAGCTTCCCCATAATGCAGTAATCAAACTTTCTATTTCTTATTTGCAACACCTCATTCTACACAATGTCGAAGACATATTTTATGTATTGCTATTATTTAATATTAAACTAAAAAGATATTATAAATCAGTAAAAATGGACCAAGAGGCATTGAAGTCCTTTGGACTAATACGTCGATATGTGACCCCTGCTGACCAAATGAGTGATAAGTCGGAAAAATTGTAAGTTGTAACATTGTTTTCTTACATTTTTGTAAAGGTTGAGTAGGGTGTTTCAAAAATTATGACTGCTACAAAAATGGGCAAAGTTATGGAGCATTGAACATGGTAAGGGTCAAAAAGTGAAAATAAAAAATGGGCCAAGTGGCCCTGAAGTCCTTTGGACTAATACGTCTATATGTGACCCCGGCTGACCAAATGAGTGATAAGTCGGAAAAATTGTAACATTGTTTTTTTACATCCTTGTAAAGGTTTGGTAGGGTGCTTTACATGGTTTCAAAAAATATGACTGTTGCAAAAATTGGCAAAGTTATGGAGCATTGAACATGGTAGGGATCAAAAAGTGAAAATGAAGAAAACGGCTGTTGAAGTTTTACATTATATATGCAAATGGATTGCATGGAAATATTACATGCACAACATTCAAATGTGGCACACAGTATGTAATATGTATGTTATGTTGCAATGATACACTGGAAGTACAAATGTGCTGCTACAAAGACTTATCAAGTTATGCCAGATTATGTCTTCATGTGTAAAACTAAGAGGACAGATTATCTGAGAGCAAAAGGTAGACTCACTGTTTGACACAGTTTAAAACCTACAGGCAACTGTCCAGTTTAACAGGGGTCTAGTGGCTTAATGCTGTCTGTTGACACAAGCTACTGCCAGTGACCAATTACAGATTAGTCATAGTTTCCATCAAACAATAGCAGGCAGAGAATCTTAGATTAGCTCAATGCACCAACTAAGACAATACACAACACTGCTGAGTGACAGTGTCCAGAGTGAGGCCTAAGCAGTGTCCTCATTGCTGAATAGATCAATTAAACCTGCCAAGTGGGTGACATTCTGCACAAGTGTTCATTAATCCTTAGTGATTGTTCAGAACACCAGACTGACCACATACCTAAACAAAGCGAATGTAATAGGTGAAGAACAGGCAGTGTTCAAATAGGGGTATTGGTTGAATTGTATTTGTCTCGATGCAAAAGGCTTTATTGTGCCTTCATCGATTATAAGAAAGCATTTGATTTAGTAGACCGGTCCTTCCTGTGGTCTAAGATAATTTCATGTGGTATTAATGGTATTGTGTTGAAAGTTGTATACAACATGTACAAAAATGCTAAATCATGTATAAATGAGGGCCAGGCTGTGTCAGCCTTCTTCTCATGTGTATATGGCAAGGCAAAAACTTGTGTCCTTTGTTATTTGCTATTTACCTGAATAATTTTGAACACTGTTAGTCACAATTATAACGGACTTGACATGGCAGCTGGTTAAATTTACAACAACCTTAGTGATGATGATGTAGAAAATGTATGTTCTACTATATGCTGATGACACTAGAATGATTAAATCAAATACAGATTTCTTGCTTGTGTATAGCGGAACTATGTCAACTCTTCTAATGGTTGACATTTGGTTGTTTCAGGTGTCAACTATATTGTGAATCTGTAATTATTAGTATATATTGATACAATTGATTTACACAGTACCATGTCTACACAAGGCATGGCAAGCGTAAACAGAACAGTAGAATGCATTTGATATAAATAAAGTGTAGGATATTTCACTCTATAGTTGTCCAGAATATTAATTTTCTATGTTTGTCACCTACAGGTTTCTATAGACAATACATCTTTAACCAATAGACACCACAGTCACACCATTTTATAATAATTAAATGAACATCAAAATAAACACAACTTGCAATTATAGAAAATCAATAGTTTTGAAGATACAGTTTAGAAGTGTTAGGCAACTGTTCAGTCTAACAGGGGTCAAGTGTGTCTACTCTGCCTGGGTGCTGTGACCAACTAAAGATTAGTCAAGGTCTCAATGGACTGGGTTGTAGAGATTAGTCACAGTTGTTGACTTTGTGGCACAATACACAACATCTAATGTTGGGGGTGGTCTCAAGGGCCCTTCTCAAAACCACATCACTAGATAATGTAAACCTTTTGCACTTTGGGGGCCCCTTAGAATGATGCAATCAAATACAGATTTCTTGTATATAGTGGCAGTACTCTAAGATACATCTATGCAAAATTAGAAAAAAAGTTGCTGAACAGTTTTTGAAAAAATAGGCCAAATGTTACATTTTTACCAGTTTTGGGGTTCTTGGAGGCCCTAGGGAGCCCTTAAAATGATTCAATCAAATACAGATTTCTCATGCATAGTGGCAGTGCCCCAAGATGTCTATGCAAAATTAGAGAAAAAGGACTAAAAAATGGCTGTTGAAGTTTTATATTATATATGCAAATGGATTGCATGGAAATATTACATGCATGACATTCAAATGTGGCACACAGTATGTATGTTATGTTGCAATGATACACTGGAAGTACAAATGTGCTGCTACAAAAACTTATCACGTTATGCCAGATTATGTCTTTATGTGTAAAACAAAGAGGACAGATTGATAATATTATAAATGAATACTTAAAAACAGCCCCACAGAACTAATTATAGTTATTGTTATGTTTAACCTAGTTCTATTATCTGACATTGTGCCAACAGATTGTTGTATTGGGATCATTAAGGGTAGCCACTACTCGAAGGCCATATCTCTGTTAGTACTGAACATATCTTAGCCAAATTTGGAGTACTGATTAGTTAAATGAATAGTACATGATATGTGGAATGTGGGCTCATTTGCTTGTGCAGTGCCATGACAATCAACATTTCTAGTGTGATAGAGGGGCATGCATCCTTGAAAATTATTCTGAGCTAACAAGTGTATGTGTGATCATGTAGTCGTCAAGAATCATTAGCTAGAATACTTCTTTGTGCAATAAGGTGGTTTTGGGCAAGGGAGTTTGACTGCAATGACTGACGTCTTGAAAAATGCTCAAACCTGAACAACAGTCACTGAAGTCAGATATCCTTGCCCAAAACCACCTTATTGCACAAAGGAGTATTCTAGCTAATGATTCTTGACAGTTGCATGATCACACATACAGTTGTTAGCTCAGAATCATTTTCAAGGATGTGAAAATCCATCTCATTTGAAACGTTCATTGCCATGGTAATACACAACCAAACATGCCCATATTTCACACATCATATACCATTCATTTTTCTAATCAGTGCTCCAAATCTGGTTATATGTTCAATATTAACAGAGATATGGTATATTGGTTATATGGGCGTTTTCGAGTAGTGGCTACCCTTAAGCGTATACATACAGACATTGGGACAGTGTGGCTGCTGCCTGGCTAAATGGATGCAATGGTGCTTTGAAGTTAGTTCTGCCAACTATCCTTTTCACACAAGCCTATAGGTTTAGTGGCTGCCAGCACACTACTGAGCCTAAACTACCATGCAGGTGTAAAAAACGTCCTGATTATTTGAACTTGAGCCACTAATTAACTGTCCACCAAGCAGTAGCAGAGCAGTTTTATAATAATAATAATCCACAAGTTAAGTGGCAGTGATCTTCCTTTTATCATTCATGTCATGTTTCTTGTTTATTGCAAGCAGGGCGGACAAATGGTTATCATACGTAGACAGGTACAGAAAGAAACTGACGTTTTCTATAAAAAGAACACGTTTGCCTATCAATGGCATGTATTTCCTATTGTTGCCATTTCTGCTGGACAGAAACAGTTTCTGCCCGGCATAAATCAAACAACCCTATAGGTAATTATTAATCAAATGTTTTTTTGGTGAATCATAGTTACAGATCATTAAGGGTTATGATGGAAGTAAAATGTTGACATGTTTACACTTATTGCACCACGTCTTGCAATTAGAGGAATAATTATAATAGAAAATAAAATGTTGTGGCACATATTTTTAAATACATGCATTGATGAGAAACCGGGAATTACTTTTCTGTGGTCTAAGAATAACTAATTTCACAAACTTCCTGCTTATATAAAACAACTGCATAAAAATAGATATCCATGCAAGACACAGACTCCGCATGTGACAGATGTTTTGGGAAGGTGAATAGTGTTATGTTTCTGGCACAATACACAAAATCTACTGTTACTAGTGTTTGGGGATAGTCTCAAGGGCCCTTCTCAAAACCACATCACTAGATAGTGTAAACATTTTGCATTTTGGGGGGCTGTGTCAGCCTTCTTCTCATGTGATGTAGAGTTACAAGGAGAAAACTTGTCTCCTTTGTTATTTGCTATTTACCTGAATGATTTTGAACACTGTTAGTCATAATTATAAGGGACCTGACATGGCAGCTGGAGAATTTTACAACAACCTTAGTGATGATGATGCAGACATTTTCTTGCAAATGTATGTTCTACTATATTCTGATGATACTAGAATAATTCAATCAAATACAGATTTCTTGTGTATAGCGGAACTATGTCAACTCTTCTAATGGTTGACATTTGGTTGTTTCAGGATGACCCCTTAGAATGTAGGCACAACTGTCCAGGGGTCTAGTGGGCACTGTCTATTGACTCTAGCCTCTGCCAGTGACCAATTACAGATTAGCCACAGTCCCATCAGGCAGACAAAGTGAGGTGTGACAGATGTTGTAGGAAAAGGGATTAGTTGAACAAAGGGACTGTAAGCATGATAGGTCTGCTGATGCAGCAGACAATTTAGTTAGCAAATTTAGCATTTTAGGGGACCTGTGATGCCCTTAGAATGATTCAATCAAATAGAGATTTTTGTGTGTACAGTGGCGCTGCCACATGAAATGTATATAAAAAATGAGAGAAAAAGTTGCTGAACAGTTTATGAAAAAATAGGCAAATGTTACATTTTTACCAGTTTCGGGGGTCCTTGGAGGCCCTAGGGAGCCCTTAGAATGATTAAATCAAATACAGATTTCTCATGCATAGTGGCAGTGCCCTAAGATGCCTATGCAAAATTAGAGAAAAAGTTGCTGAATGGTTTCTGAGATACGGCAGCTAACGGCGGACGCTGAGTGATGGCAATAGTCCCTTGGACCTTCGGCCAAAGGACTAAAAATGTAATTAATTCTAGACATATGAAAATTGGAAAAACACTGGTTTTAGCAAACGGGTGTAAATGGCTGTCAAAGATTCGGTAATGGGATTTATTACATGTCAGAAGCACACTTCATCCATGAAAATTGGTTATTTAGAAGTATGTCAATGTCATAAAAGAGATCTTTATTCATAGTAAATATAAAATACTATCAGAATACAGAAGAAACACATTTTGAGTATTTTTGTCAAGTGCCATTTTAGCTGCAGTGTCAGTCCTTAAAGCCATTATTGCATCAAACAATATTTCTTGCTGTTGACCAAACCCAGGCTTACAGCAATGCACTGCTCTGGTTTATATGAGTGATCTGCATCCGGTTCTTCTTCGATTACACAACCAACATCATTTTGTTGATGATTCTGTTCTAGATTTTTTTGAGAATGAGACTTCTACTCAGTGAGTGCACAACAGATTTTTCCATTTCCCTTTGTGGGATCTTTTACTTCCCCTAGCACAGACACCTGATAGAAGGGACCAACGGCTTACAGCGTCTCTTCTGAAAGACATGGGCAACAAAGAGTGAATGAAATTGCCCAAGTTTCAACACAGCAGCTGAACCAGTACCGAACCACCACACGGCAAGCACCAGGATTCTAACCACGGTTCCCCCAAATGACAGTCCAGCACTCTAACCACTCGACCACTGCACCCACCACAAACAGTTGACCCCAATTAGCCAAGCAGTGGTCAATCAGTGAGTGAGAGCAGGTGTATTCATCCAGACCTGTCATCACAGCTCAAAGTTGTTTGACAGATGAGATAAGATTTAGTTCTATGCACATGTACAATTTACTTCCACGTTAACATGCTATATGGTTTTGCCCGGCAAACCTAGGGCTAAACACTCACCTTTGTCTGGTAAAGGGCATCCGGTTGAATGCCCCGAGCATCTCTGTGGTCACGCTGCCATATTCGATCCTACAAACACATTATGTGATGATAACAAACATAAGTGTTTTGTCATTTATAAAATTTGACTAAAACTGTCACTCTCAAAATTGGCTTTCCACTCCATTTAGAGTATCAAGCATGAAATGTTTTAAATGACACATTAACAAATGTTTAGATTTTCAATAAAATATCTAGATTTAATAAATTTATGCATTTCGTTCTGACAAATCCAGCATACATACATACATGTATGATTATTTTCAGTCAGATCTCAGTATTACCTGATCTATCTTAATCTCAAAGACATTATTCTTTCTGACCCAAGTAGCACCTACACTTATTACAGTCAAATAAACAGTTGGACTTACCTCAAGATAATTCATCACTGATGGATTGTAGTCAACTGTGCGACGTAGCACAGACTTGTTACGCATACGTTTCCCATCAAACGTGACACCTTCGATATTACGTGGACGAAATACATAGCCACCAGACTGTGGCGCCCTCAAGTGTGGGCCTGTGCCCCCCTGCATCGAGGGAGGCGGGAAGGAGAACCTGGGATTTACTGATGCACTCATCCTTGCTCCTTCCAACACCACGTGTCACCTGAAACACAACCAGCTCTCACGGCTCAATGTAGGGCAGCCTTCCTACACCACGTGTCACCCAAAACACAACCAGCTGTAACGGCTCAATGTAGGGCACCCTTCCAACCCCACGTGTCACCCGAAACAGAACCAGCTCTAACGGCTCAATGTAGGGCAGCCTTCCAACCCCATGTGTCACCCGAAACAGAACCAGCTCTAACGGCTCAATGTAGGGCAGTCTCAACAATATTCACATCACAAATCCAGGTGCAGCTGTTTTCTCAATCCTATATGGATTAGTCCCATAGCAAATTTCAAAGACATAAGGCTTCAATAACGTTAAATTATTTCCATCATCCCAAACCACACCCCACAATTTGCACAAAGTTAGACAATCCATCATATAGTTTATACAAAGTGACTCTGAAAGATGAAAATTAAACTTACTTACTGAGCACTTTACTTACGGGAGTTATGTCTTCCACTTAAAAGTCGTAACATGATAAGACCTTTATAAATAGATTTACCAGTATGTTAACAATGTCATGTTAATTTATGATCTAAAAAAATATAAAATTGATGAGACTTCTCCTGACGTTGAACATGATCAAGATTCAAGGTACGACTCATTATGATGTACAAGGAGAAGGCAGGTCGGAGGCCAAGATTCACAGAATATAAGCTTAGCTGAATATGTGGGGGAAAGTGGAACAAGCGATGGTACATACATCTCAGAAACTCAAGGGAAAGATGCTTAGTTGACAGTAAATTTGTGCAAAATTGCGGGAATGAAGCCCCTTTTTATTTTGGTAACATAGACATGCGTGGCCGTGGCGTGGGATTATGATGAATAATAGAACTAACGCACTGGTGTCAAAAATTTTGAAAATGTAGTTATAACCGCGAAATCGAGGTAGATCCGGATTCTACACAAGTGCCAAAGGCGTTTTACACATCATCTCTTCAGAGATCCGTTCGAAAAACGACTTCGCGAGTAGTTCTTCGCCGACGCATGGCGTTAGCTGGTAATCTCACGAGTTACCCGTTTAACAACTCAGGTTTTACGGACATATACGTATTTTATTAATATTTCACGGGTGTTTTCATTCTTACCTATAGAATATGTGTATAAAACATGATAGATGTGTTTAATATATCACATATGTAAAGTGCGCTGTTATAATTTGCCTAAATACGAAACATTTCTTGCACTCCATCGTTCGCCATTTTGAGTTTTAGGGCATGGCGGACTGGAACGAATAATGCCGATCCTTACCATATTTTTTGTATTTGTCTTGTCACAATTAAGCATTACATTTATTTATTTATATACAGATTCAGTAAAGTGGTTTTAATTAATAATCAATGGTTTTATTTTACAAGAAAAAATACATTCGGTCTAAGGCGTTAGCAATCGATAAATGACTGTTTTTTTTCGTTTGGATCGAAAACTCAAACTTTGGTTTTTGAACTCACTACATGAAATTATTGACATTCTCACTTGAAAATATATTGTATTTGTTTTGAAAATAATGTTATCATTTAAAATACTGTTAGGTATTACTCGTTCTAGATATGATGGAAAACGAATTTATCCGTTTGTCGGTTACTCGCGTCTATATCCTGTCATCTCGACTGTGTAGTAAAGGGAGGTTGTGTGTGGTGTATTTTTGGTTTGAGCTGTGTTTAAAACTACTTTCTACTTTTTACGTTTTACATAAAAGTCACAATGACTGATAGGAAGCTAAAAATTGCTGTTGTTTGTTCGAGTAATCAAAATCGAAGTATGGAAGCACATAACTTTCTCAGGTATATATGATTTGAAGGAATTAGTCAATTACTGCAGTGCAGTCTAAAATTTATTTCGCAATTTTTTTAGAATTAAACTGACTAAATAGTCACTAATTGACTAAGACATACCGACATTTCATTACCAACATTTCAGTGGCGATGATTGGACGATCGTGGAATTGTTTTTGTCAAACTTCACCAAATTAATGTTAGAGGACTGCCAGGATAGGAGTACACTTTGTCTTTGTGCAGCAATACACAAGACTGACAAGTTTGTTTTCCAGTTAACATTTCCAGAAAAAGAACACATTTCAATTAATGTTTAAGCCTAAGAGACTCGGGGAGTGCTAAGCCTAATGCTAATCTTAGACTTAAAGTTAAAGGCTGAAGTGAAGTCTAAACTGTTTATGCCAATTTGCAGTGTATGGAAATTCGCTGATAGTAAATCATCATACTTTGTCCTAGTTGCTCTTTTCACTGGCTGCGATTATGGGAACCAAAGTTCAAACGCCTGTGCCCCATATCAAACAAAGAGCAATTCCAGGAAATCCCAAGAATTCACCATCCGCCCATTCTCACGAACCAGCTGTGTAGCTTGTGTTATTAAGAACTGGACTGACATCAAATGTAATGTTATCAATTGGTACTGTAAACTGATTGTTTGAAACTTTGTTTTAGAATTAAATGCTTACAATATTATTCAAGCAACACAAAAGAATGAACATTTGTTACCAACAGGGCTGGGGCCAATTACGTAATTGTATTATTCTGGTTTTGAAAATATGTAATTGATTATTTTGTGTAATTGAAACAATTACAATCAATTGCACAGTTTTCTGACACGCTTTATCTAAAAAAAAATATTTTAAAAGAGCTGACCCACAGATTGTTTTCAATCTACGAAATAATAAACCTTACACAATGCCTAAGTTGTGATTCTAATGTAACATTCACGTAATAGTGCTAACTAATGAAGAAGCCATATAGCTGCATGGCAGTATTAGCACTTGTCACTGTCCAAAGGTCAATATCCCAGTTGTTCCTTAGCCAGGCTGCAAGATGCTACAGCAAGCTGGCTAAACTAGTGTAGAGGCTGCATGAGACAGTTCTTCCTCAGAAGAAGATTCTAGCTGTTAGTACAATAAAGGCTTTTTATTTAGGATTTCCTGGCTTGTTTAGTTACTTAAAACTGTCGTTATTAACTAGAGGTTTCTGACTGGGAAAGTTTGCCCCTTGAAGCAAAACTTTGTGGCTTCAGTGTCGTCATCATGCAACAACTTTATATTTCATTATATAAAATTATCTTTGTACCTCACTTATTTACTTCAATTTCATTTGTTTTTATGATTTTTATTAATTTCATTCAAATTGAGACAATTTGTTTTTTCAATTAATTCTACATCATGATTGACCCATTCGACCCTACATACCCTACATACCCATGCATGCCATATCATTGATAAACTTTTTGGTAGGTCTCATTAATGCATCTGTAATTTTAATTGAGAACTTAGTGTTGTAATTGATTTGACAATTGTAAAACTGTAATTGTAATTGAAAAGTAATTGATTTGATTTTGTATAATTTGACCCAGCTCTGGTTACCAGTAATATATCCTATGGTATATATCATAAGCATTTCACTCAAACAAAACATGTTCTACAAATTCCCAACAACTAACGATTCTTAAAAAATTACAGAAATCTGGCAGTTTTACATTTCTGTACTAAAATCTGTGATCCTTGGAAGTACTTGCTTTATGATCACAGGGGTAGCATTGATTTGTAGTCAGGAATACATGCAACAACTCTGGCTGGTCAGATGCATGCTCTATTTCAGAGTGTTGTCTTAAGATGTTTTGGCATGGAAACATGATCAGAAGTTACACTTACAATCTTCACTTTCAGCATTTTTTATACCAAACATCGTAGCATTGTAATAAAGTACTCACTTTTGTGGATTTATAATAAGATTTGTATAGAGAAATATTCTGTCGGGCTGCACAACATATTTAGCAATGATCTGGGTGTGTTCTTTTTTAAACCATTTCTTCTGCATGGGTACAAAGACATTATAAATAAGAGGGGGCAGCATCTTGACTGGTTAGGGTGGAAATATGGAAAAACCTTATTTGCAGTACGGCAAGTTGTCAACATGGCCTCTAGTGAGAGGAGCCGTATACGAGGGACAATTGTATAAACAAATTATATCCAAAATGTGTCGTATTATAGATTTTTTATCTGCATGTAGCCTTATTGACGGATTCGCTATGTTACAGTTGTGCCACGTCACAATAAAACTTATGCGCGTGACCTCCGTTAAGCTTTGCCAAGTGAATTACACTATTGTGATAAAAACCGTTTGTGGCCAGAATATCACAAGATACATGAAGGAATGTGCGAATGCACCATATATTTGGCCTCCATTTTCTGATGGCTAGATGGGCCTTTTGCTAGGCAACAGATCGTGTGATGGATAAGTCAATTGTGGGTGTGTTTTATGATAATTATAGCCCACCCCTGTTTTTCCAGCCACCATGCTTCCACCCTAACCCCACCAATCATCTCCTTGTTTTCAACCTTCATAAGATTCACCTTATAATGGTTCCTTGAACACTGGATGTATTATCACAATTGAAGCTAGTTCTATATCTTACATATGTTAAGTGGATTATTATTTCCATTGCAGCAAAAAAGGTTTCCAAGTGAAGTCGTTTGGGTCTGGGACCCACGTGAAATTACCAGGACCATCGCCACAACAGCCAAACATCTACGACTTTAATACAACATATGATGAAATGTACAGAGACTTGGTAGCAAAGGATAAACAACTGTATCCTCTGTCCAACCTCCCAACTCCCAAGATCCACAAAAAGCAGGAGCATGAAGAGGAAAATGGGTAAAGCAAGGTGTGGCATGTATTTGATGCATGTTGCTGCTGGCACCAGTGGACATTTGAGGGAGTCTTGTAGCTTGTTTGACTAGCACACGACTTGTCTGATTAAGTGGCAGGCCATGGTCACATATATGCCAATCTCATTATATGAGTTTGGGGTTTCATTTTTGATATAATCCTATAAATTTGAGGTGAGTGGTTATTGCTGACAGCTGGTTTAACAGTGGTATCAGTTGACTGTCGGTTTAGTATTTGGATAGTAATTACTAACACTAATAATCCATTGCAAGATTACTGACATGAAAAAAATAAAATAAATCATTATTTACCTAAAATAAGCCCAAATGCAGAGCAGTTTTGGTACACTAAAGTTGAATTATTTGATTAAATTTGGCTGTGCAGCAAATATGACTTATGCATCTGTATTGTCTTATTGCTGTTAGTTTTTCAAGTAAAATGTAAACATTTCCAACACTGTGTATTTACTTCACATAATGCAAGTGTGTGTATCACTGTGTGTATCAATATGTGTATCAATGTGTGTCACTGTGTTCATCGATATGTTTGGGAATCAGTTGAGTCTTTTATATGTTGCAACCATTTCTCATAGCTTTCATCCATGCTTTACCTCTTCCTGCCCTGGCATGTTTCATCCAAGTCCATGTCCTGTCTTGTGCTGTATGACTGACTGCATCAGCCAGTGTAGAGATAGTATTCACAGGCACACTGTTTTGGTCCAGTAAGACGTGGTGGTGTGTGTCTATCATTCAAACGTGCAAGACACCCACTCTAGTATACCTCGCTCTCTAGCTTATGTATAAAAGGGGTTGTGGCTGTTTTGCCAGCAATGAATGGAGAGTTGCTGCTATTAATTAGATACATTGTGGGTTTACATTGTGCAGCTTTAAAACTGCTTATGGGTTTTCTTATTTCAACAACCTATCAAATACATGATGGAATTCTCACTCATATGTTGATAAAAATGTTACCACTGGTCCAAAACAAGTGAAAAGGTAAAATATTAAGTTTTTCAGATGTGGTCCCCTTAATATAATTACAAGATGTTTTTTTGTTAAGTAATTATGTCGGCTCATTTTTGGATGGTGCTATTGCATAATTTTAAAGGATTGCCATAACATACCATTTTTAAGAGATCTGCCAAAGCTTTTTATTCTGATGCAGATGTACACATGCAAAAGTTAGTTCAAAAGCTCAAAGATCCTAGTTGTCTGTAGGGCAAGTACTTAATTATGTTCATCTGTTTTAGTCTCGAGTCCAATTTGTTGACCATACGCTACACTTGTTAGGTGGGTACATGTACAATTTTGATTTTTAGAATTTGAATTTATGAAGATAATTAAAAATGTGACAATGATCAACTCGAGTGACTTACTCTACACATACAGCGTGTTGTGCTAAAAGTCTTCCAGGAATTTTTTTACACAATGTCATGTTTTTGTATAAATACCAGACACCAAAATAATTACAAGCCAAATAAAATGTCACGTAATAATCAACCTGATGCAACAAAATTGCTTCAGAAATGAACAGCTATGTCCCAGACCAAGTAAAAAGACTGAAGATAATTATTTAAAGTTAACAGGATATATACATTTTAGTAGACAAATCGGATGTTCAGGTGTTCCCCAGGTGGCACAAGTTCAAAATATTGTAGTGCCAACTGCTGCCTCTGGTTTGTTAATTATAATATGAGTGGAACAGCCAAGGGTGGTGCCACCTAACGCGTGGGTCCTGTTGCAACAAGGACATGACTGATGGGGTGACTGGCCGGGGCTGTCTTGGTATTGTAAGATTTCTATAAATAACTTTAATATACAAAATTTGAAGCATTGTTATTGTAAGTGTATTTCTTCCCAAGAGCCAAAGTCCACTCACCTCTTCCTATATTTCCTCCCAAGAGTCAGAGTCCACTCATCTCTTCCTGTATTTCCTCCCAAGAGCCAGAGTCTACTCACCTCTTCCTATATTTCCTCCCACGAGCTAGAGTCCACTCACCTCTTCCTGTATTTCCTCCCAAGAGCCAGATTCCACTCACCTCTTCCTATATTTCCTCCCAGAGCCAGAGCCCACTCATCTCTTCCTATATTTCCTCCCAAGAGCCAGATTCCACTCACCTCTTCCTATATTTCCTCCCAAGAGCCAAAGTCCACTCACCACTTCCTATATTTCCTCCCAAGAGCCAGAGTCCACTCATCTCTTCCTATATTTCCTCCCAAGAGCCAGAGTCCACTCACCTCTTCCTATATTTCCTCCCAAGAACCAGATTCCACTCATCTCTTCCTATATTTCCTCCCAAGAACCAGAGTCCACTCACCTCTTCCTATATTCCCCCCCAAGAGCCAGAGTCCACTCATCTCTTCCTATATTTCCTCCCAAGAACCAGAGTCCACTCACCTCTTCCTATATTTCCTCCCAAGAACCAGAGTCCACTCGCCTCTTCCTATATTTCCTCCCAAGAACTAGAGTCCACTCACCTCTTCCTATATTCACTCACTTCCTTCAACCATTGGCCTCTCATCTATCAATTAGCAATTTAGTTGAAAAAATATATATATATTTACCCCGGTATTTGTTATTTATAATTATTTTTTCAGTGGAGAAATTACGTTGTCCGTCATTCCCCAGGTGCCACCACTTTATAGTTATGTTCTTCAAATTACCTGCTGCATGCAATGCCATAATTGGCAACAGCAGAAATTAAATGGTTATGGGAAGGAGTTTTAAGTTCAAAATACCATAATGGTGACAGTAGCTTCCCTTGGTTTGTCGCTCCACGGGTGGATGTCAACCAGCGTGTACTAATCACAAACGAACACCTTAGTGACTCACTGATGTCAGATCATAGACAGAACAGTGCCTGCCTCGTGTGAGCAATTGGCCAGACCAACTGGCAGCAGTCTGGTAATCTCCGTATGGAAGTGGCACATTGAGAGAACACGCCGAGTTGGAGAATAACAAATGAAAGGTGACATTTTGTTTAGACAACTTGAGGTTGACATCGATAGAATAAGATATATCAAAAGGACGGTGGTGACAGTATAAGAAGAGATTGGACAAGAGGAACATGAAAGGGAATGCTGTTGGTAGCAGGCTGAACTGGACAAGGCATTTTGTAAGAATGACAGATTGTCAAAACAGCCTTCAGCTAAAGATGGTGAAAGGAGAAGAGGAAGACGGACATTGATGTGTAGTGGCCGTGAGGTGACATCTACAACAAAAGGCAGATGGACAGCAGATAAAGGCAATAACAGAAGAGGAATCGTGGACATGGCACGGATGCTGGCGGACGTGGTTTGTGGTGTTACCCTAGTCTGCAAGAGACGGTGAAGTAGTTGTTGGAAAGTGCAACCCCCGTACTTGATGTTACCAGGTAGGTAATGTAGGTGTTTCCTTTGATCACTTTTGAGTGAATAAATGTTCATTTCACTTTGCACAAATATGTGAACATTTATTCTGTTCCCGACACGTCGAGTAACATGTCAGTTATTTTGTACACAATTATATTTTTTTGTTCTAACATTTTTAAATGATCACGCAAATTGGTTAACGTCAGTTCAGTAATTTCCATGGCCGTTTAAGTACCCGATTCGGCGTTTAAATTTAGTTTCGTTGGGCGAAGTTGATTTAACATTTACATTATCCCGGATGCAGTGTCAAGTTACGATGTATCGTATGTTAACGACGTGGCTACACTCGGGTGTAATGGAACGGACTGGAAGACACTGCCGTAGCTTCTAACGATCTCGTGTCCGGAACGAGTTGTTATCAAGTTCCTATCCACAACGACTGCATCGGTGTCTGACAGCTAGATGTCTGACAGCTAGATGTCTGGCAGCTAGATGTCTGGCAGCTTAACCAAAGAAGAGAGTTCAGCACTGTGCCGGTTGAACATTGTCAGTTTCATCTTAGTAACACAAAGATTCACGAAGTTCACCGCTACGCCTACAGATGGTCACGAAGTTCACCGCTACGCCTACAGATGGTCAACCGTGTTGTCAGTGCGAGTTGCAACAGCGAAAGGTTGCAACACATTCCGTTGAATTTGGCCGGAGTGCTCCGAGGGCCAACAAAAATGTCACAGACAGAGCACCATAGCTATGCGAATACACGGTGGTCTTGACCGACGTGAGCTGTCACGTAAATAATAACTACATTTATGGACACAAAATTGAAAACCGATCGTCATGGGAGACGTAACGAACATCATTGCATTTGGTGTTGAAGTGCAGCGAATTTTTACGGTTGCACATTCCTGACTGCTGATTCTGAATTACGTATTACCATCACCACACATCCCACCATAGTCATTACTGAGCCTGTCTCTTGTCTTTCTCTGCAGTCATATCACACATAGTTGTTGTTCTTCACGTTATCCACTCTCCACGTTATTCACCCTTGGCCTTTGCTGTACAACCCGCACTCTTGTTGTTCCATGTGTACATACGTCCACCGTACTGAATTACCTCGTCGTTTCGTTCAGCGTGCCATAGTGGCTTCCTCGGTTTCTCCATGTTAATGTTCATCTGGACAGACCACCAGCCCATTCTTATTCGTGTTGACTATAGATGTTACGTTCTACTGCTAGGCCAGCTGTCAACTACAAGAATTAGCCGTCGACTGGGTATTGTAAACCGTGCCAGGTACCAAATGAAATACTGGAGTGTACAATCAAAGTCAATCGTTTAAAACCTGCCGAATATCATATATAGCTAACGGCAAGTAATAGGCTAATACAGCATTGGCTCTGTCTGTTTGCTTTCCATTATATACATGCTATCCTATTTGGATTTTACTCTTCTTTTTGTATATTAGTTTTCATTTGTGCCATACATTCTTTAACCAAGTCGCACAGGTACACACAAAATGGCATTCTGCACATGATTGACCGGAATCGGCGCATCAAGTCACGACCGGAGCGTTTCCAGAGCTGCAAGGATCGGTTTGAGCTGATTGTGACATGTGAAGAACGAGTCTACGACCAAGTATTGGAAGGTCAGTGACGTATGCAACATCAGGGGGTCTGCTGAGAATATGAAAGAAAGGAAACGCTAGTTACTTGATGTATGTAACAGTTAGTTTATTAGGGCCGCTTTACACGAACGATTTGTGTCCCGATCGGTTGGGCGACACTGTCGAACGGCAACGCTAAAGCGCGCGCGCGTGTCTAGAGATTGTGAGTACAGCCTGTTTGATACTCAACTGACAATTCTTTGCCCTTTAATATTGCGCAGTATTGTGTCGGCTGACATACTGGATAGAATTAACAAAGCAGCAAAGGAAACTCAAAGCATTGCATTCAAATTTATTATTTATAACAAATACCAGTAATAAAGATGAACAACAGCGCAAATAAAAACGTAATCGGTATCACGTACAACTAAAATTGCTGACTATATGGTGTGCTTTTTCACGTCATCAGTCGTAATGGTTGGTAAGTACTGCGTAGTCTGTTAACTCCATGGTGAGTGGCATTTCGAAATAATTCATTGAACTGTACCGAATGTACCCGAGACAATGGCTTTGGTTGACATGGTGTTATGAAGTTGTGTGTGAGGATCGGTCAGTTGGGCGACTCTGTGGCGCAACAGTCTTCATCTAACTGGTCGTGGCACAACCGTACAATCGGGTGCAGAACAACGAGGTATCATTTTAGGTACCGTCCGACATATGATAATATGCAACGCATTAAATAGTCGGTTTATCGCGAGAAGTCACCGTTCACAAAAAACATCTTTAACACACAGTGGTATACCTGCCAATTCTCCCATGAAATCCGGGAGTCTCCCGGATTTTGGGTATCCCGGAATATACAGGCAAATCGCTGAATTTGCGGCAAATATCTCCAACAGCACCCCCTGTCAAAATCAGAGACAGCGCTACACGGGAAGTGTGCTGAACCGCTGATGAATCTCCCGGATTTAAAAAAAGTTCGCATATATACAGTAGGGTAGCTGAGATCCAACTATATCATATTGTTTCTGTCTGAATACCGCGTTGTTGTTGGCTGACGACTAGAAAACAAATATTGATGGAAATACACACGTTAGCCTTCCGTTAACATAGGCCTACAGCGTCTTGCGTATTTCGCTGACCCCAAATGTCATGTTGCAAGTGCTAACAAGACATCAGCTCATATGCTCATTTGCATGATTCTTTTGTTTCAGATATAGAATCAAAAGAACGAGAAAACCCGGAATCGGTACACGTTGTGAACATTGACATACAGGACAACCACGAAGAAGCAGTGATTGGAGCCTTCATGATATGTGATCTGTGCGCCCTGGTACGTGCACTGGTGGCCTGTCTCCATACAGTCTGCCGTCTGCAGCAACGACAATATGAGAACAATTACACGTCAGATGTTTATCTCAAAAGTTAATCATGATGACGCAGACAGATAACTGTCGTCATAAAACGACATAGTTTATATAATTTTGTTGATCTGGAAATGTTTGTTTTCTACTTTTGGTACTACTGGGGTGTGAGTTGGTATCGTAATGAGATCGTTCCATCGTTTCCCATAGTGTTGTTACATATTGGTTTTATATTGTCCGCGTTATGCAATATTGCAAATATTTCTTCTGTCTGACGTCATGTGTAATTTGCACATGTCCTCCACAATAAACGCATTTTAACAATATTTTTAATAACGCATGATAATTTAAATATTCTGCATGCAGACAGACTATTGATTTGCATGTTTAACAATCAGTAATTTTGAATACACAATTACATATTTCCGTCTTGCACATTGCCACAAACCTCTTCTGATGCTTATTTTATATCGTGCAGCTTTCAGAAACTGACGACTTGGACAACGATGTAGACGAACTGCTGCAGGAATTTGAAGCAAAGTGTCAACGGCCAATACTACACACCGTCGCCTTCTATTGATGGCAGAGCGTCTTTGCGGCGACGACCACGAGAAGCCGGCAGTAGAATGTTGGCTTGTAGCTAAAAAAGACTAGAAAACACAAGTGTGCTTTCTAGTTTACGAATCCCTGTGATGATGACTTGTACGGAGTGAACCTGCAGAGCTAAAGAGGGTTGTGTCATGTAGCAAAGTATACTGCCGGTGTTACTAGTATATGTAGTATTGTAAATTACTATATGAGATGGTATAATTTCTGAGCTGTTTACGTGTGTCCCATTGTTCTTGTGCTCGTGAAAAGGCACACGGATGGTGTGATTTAAATATGCTTCCCTAATTGTGATTGGGTGACTGGATATTATTAATTAAGTTACACATGTATATTAGTGTTGTATGTATGCTGAATTCTAACTGGCGTGAGAGGAATATTTTGTAACTGGCTTCTGAATGGTAATTTAACTTTGTTTGCTTTTTGCTAAAACGCTACATCCTGCTACATTGGTATCAAATAAAGTTGATATTTTGTAAAAAATATCAATATATTTTGGATAATGAGGCATACCCAATTCATTTGAATTTCTGCGGCATAATGATATTGCATATCTTGCATATTTACATCACTGTTCACACCTGCAAGAAAACCTAGACAATATTGGTAATCTAGTTGTGTTTTTATCTACTTGATCTACTGCTTATTTTTGTTTCATAGTTGAAACAGACATTGAAATTTTGGCTTTCTCAGTTGTTAAACCAACACTCTTTTTGTGTTTTGTCTGTAAGAAACAATTCAAATCGTTGGTCATTTGCTCAATCTACTTTGCTCCCTAACAAACCACCTATTGCTTAAATGTGGCTTTCCTATGAGCATCACAGTGCTTATTCAAATTTATTAAAACTACCTAATATATATTGTTTTTAATATCTTGTCTATGCTCATTTGTCACCGGTCTAATGTTGTTTGAAACTACATCACTGTTTAGTATGAATAATTGGAATTCAACGGTTTACTTTTGGGTATCTTAATTTAACCTGCAGGCTGGCAATGAATGGACCAAATTATTGCTAAATATGGCTTATTGGGGTGTTCGGTGATGAAACGGAATATAAAAATGTACGACACCACGTCAGACTATAATATTGTGCAGAACACAAGATTCATATGATGTAATGTAAATAAAATAAATGATATATATCCATTGTAGTTGTTTTATTCTTTACTCTAATTTAGAGAGCCCAGTAAAATAGTTTGTTTCTGTTTCATAGTAAACAATCAGTGTATTGAATGCCATCATTTCAATGTATTCATCATGTTTCTGTAATAGATAAGTTTTTAAGGCATTGAATAGTTGAATATTGTTAGAAGTATTTTTTCACTTACTAAAGATATAAGTACGAGGATACCAAGTAAGATTAGTGAAGGGACAGTGTAGATTAGATATATAAATATGAATGGAACAAATTCTCTAGTAAGATCTTCCAATCTAATGTTGGCATATGGAAAACTACTCTTGTCAGTTCAGCATAAACACTGACCTCCAGTAATCTACCGCCAGTTGACAAATGACAACACTGACCTCCAGTAATCTACCGCCAGTTGACAAATGATAACACTGACCTCCAGTAATCTACCACCAGTTGACAAATGACAACACTGACCTCCAGTAATCTACCGCCAGTTGACAAATGACAACACTGACCTCCAGTAATCTACTGCCAGTTGACAAATGACAACACTGACCTCCAGTAATCTACCACCAGTTGACAAATTACAACACTGACCTCCAGTAATCTACCGCCAGTTGACAAATTACAACACTGACCTCCAGTAATCTACTGCCAGTTGACAAATTACAACACTGACCTCCAGTAATCTACTGCCAGTTGACAAATGATAACACTGACCTCCAGTAATCTACTGCCAGTTGACAAATGACAACACTGACCTCCAGTAATCTACCACCAGTCGACAAATGACAACACTGACCTCCAGTAATCTACCACCAGTTGACAAATGACAACACTGATCTCCAGTAATCTACCACCAGTCGACAAATGACAACACTGACCTCCAGTAATCTACCGCCAGTTGACAAATGACAACACTGACCTCCAGTAATCTACCGCCAGTTGACAAATGACAACACTGACCTCCAGTAATCTACCACCAGTTGACAAATGACAACACTGACCTCCAGTAATCTACTGCCAGTTGACAAATGACAACACTGACCTCCAGTAATCTACCACCAGTTGACAAATGACAACACTGACCTCCAGTAATCTACCGCCAGTTGACAAATGACAACACTGACCTCCAGTAATCTACTGCCAGTTGACAAATGACAACACTGACCTCCAGTAATCTACAACCAGTTGACAAATGATAACACTGACCTACAGTAATCTACTGCCAGTTGACAAATGACAACACTGACCTCCAGTAATCTACTGCCAGTTGACAAATGACAACACTGACCTCCAGTAATCTACCACCAGTTGACAAATGACAACACTGACCTCCAGTAATCTACTGCCAGTTGACAAATGACAAATCTGACCTCCAGTAATCTACCGCCAGTTGACAAATGACAAGACTGACCTCCAGTAATCTACCGCCAGTTGACAAATGACAACACTGACCTCCAGTAATCTACTGTCAGTTGACAAATGACAACACTGACCTCCAGTAATCTACTGCCAGTTGACAAATGACAAGACTGACCTCCAGTAATCTACTGCCAGTTGACAAATGACAACACTGACCTCCAGTAATCTACCACCAGTTGACAAATGATAACACTGACCTCCAGTAATCTACTGCCAGTTGACAAATGATAACACTGACCTCCAGTAATCTACTGCCAGTTGACAAATGACAACACTGACCTCCAGTAATCTACTGCCAGTTGACAAATGACAACACTGACCTCCAGTAATCTACCACCAGTTGACAAATGATAACACTGACCTCCAGTAATCTACTGCCAGTTGACAAATGACAACACTGACCTCCAGTAATCTACTGTCAGTTGACAACACTGACCTCCAGTAATCTACTGCCAGTTGACAAATGACAACACTGACCTCCAGTAATCTACCGCCAGTTGACAAATTACAACACTGACCTCCAGTAATCTACTGCCAGTTGACAAATTACAACATTGACCTCCAGTAATCTACTGCCAGTTGACAAATGATAACACTGACCTCCAGTAATCTACTGCCAGTCGACAAATGACAACACTGACCTCCAGTAATCTACCGCCAGTTGACAAATGACAACACTGACCTCCAGTAATCTACCGCCAGTTGACAAATGACAACACTGACCTCCAGTAATCTACCACCAGTTGACAAATGACAACACTGATCTCCAGTAATCTACCACCAGTTGACAAATGACAACACTGACCTCCAGTAATCTACTGCCAGTTGACAAATGACAACACTGACCTCCAGTAATCTACTGCCAGTTGACAAATGACAAGACTGACCTCCAGTAATCTACTGCCAGTTGACAAATGACAACAGTGACCTCCAGTAATCTACTGCCAGTTGACAAATGACAACACTGACCTCCAGTAATCTACCACCAGTTGACAAATGACAACACTGACCTCCAGTAATCTACCGCCAGTTGACAAATGACAACACTGACCTCCAGTAATCTACTGCCAGTTGACAAATGACAACACTGACCTCCAGTAATCTACCACCAGTTGACAAATGATAACACTGACCTCCAGTAATCTACCACCAGTTGACAAATGACAACACTGACCTCCAGTAATCTACTGCCAGTTGACAAATCTGACGTCCAGTAATCTACCGCCAGTTGACAAATGACAAGACTGACCTCCAGTAATCTACCGCCAGTTGACAAATGACAACACTGACCTCCAGTAATCTACTGTCAGTTGACAAATGACAACACTGACCTCCAGTAATCTACTGCCAGTTGACAAATGACAAGACTGACCTCCAGTAATCTACTGCCAGTTGACAAATGACAACAGTGACCTCCAGTAATCTACTGCCAGTTGACAAATGACAACACTGACCTCCAGTAATCTACCACCAGTTGACAAATGATAACACTGACCTCCAGTAATCTACTGTCAGTTGACAAATGACAACACTGACCTCCAGTAATCTACCACCAGTTGACAAATGATAACACTGACCTCCAGTAATCTACTGCCAGTTGACAAATGATAACACTGACCTCCAGTAATCTACTGCCAGTTGACAAATGACAACACTGACCTCCAGTAATCTACTACCAGTTGACAAATGACAACACTGACCTCCAGTAATCTACCACCAGTTGACAAATGATAACACTGACCTCCAGTAATCTACTGCCAGTTGACAAATGACAACACTGACCTCCAGTAATCTACTGTCAGTTGACAACACTGACCTCCAGTAATCTACTGCCAGTTGACAAATGACAACACTGACCTCCAGTAATCTACCGCCAGTTGACAAATTACAACACTGACCTCCAGTAATCTACCGCCAGTTGACAAATTACAACACTGACCTCCAGTAATCTACTGCCAGTTGACAAATGACAAATCTGACCTCCAGTAATCTACTGCCAGTTGACAAATGATAACACTGACCTCCAGTAATCTACTGCCAGTTGACAAATGACAACACTGACCTCCAGTAATCTACCACCAGTCGACAAATGACAACACTGACCTCCAGTAATCTACCGCCAGTTGACAAATGACAACACTGACCTCCAGTAATCTACCGCCAGTTGACAGATGACAACACTGACCTCCAGTAATCTACCACCAGTTGACAAATGACAACACTGATCTCCAGTAATCTACCACCAGTTGACAAATGACAACACTGACCTCCAGTAATCTACTGCCAGTTGACAAATGACAACACTGACCTCCAGTAATCTACCACCAGTTGACAAATGATAACACTGACCTCCAGTAATCTACTGCCAGTTGACAAATGACAACACTGACCTCCAGTAATCTACTGCCAGTTGACAAATGACAACACTGACTTCCAGTAATCTACCACCAGTTGACAAATGATAACAATGACCTCCAGTAATCTACCGCCAGTTGACAAATGACAATACTGCATTGCCACGGAATTGCAAAACACATGAACTTGGGACATGCAGCGATATATTCCAGTTTTGTAAAATAGACAAAAGACGTTTAATATATAATATACATATTTTTGTTGTTTATTCTTTTATACAGTCCATTAGGATATTTGAAACGACATTATTTCACAATGAATACATTCAGTAATGTTAGGCATCGAGATGTGAATTCAGCCTTCGCAGTTTCTCCTTCTTATTCCTGTTATGATGTTTCTTCCAAGATTTCCGAGTCGACTCACTTGTGCCAGCTTCTGCATTCTTCAACTGCTCCCTGTTTGTCACCCCAATCCTGCCCTGTATCCCTCTGCTCCCAATCCGGGGCGTGTCGGCTTGCTGAATGGTAACACATGACACTTGTCAAAACAAGAGAATAAACCCGTCATCAGAGGTAAATGATAATGTCACTGCCCAAATACCAATGACATAATGTTCCAAATATCCGTGTTAACAAGTAACATTTTATCACTGATACAGATGTTACAAGTATCAGACCCCAAAAGAGAGTGAAAATAGTACGATATAAAACGTTAATTAATATAATAACACGTTTGTTAATTTATGATGTATGTATTTATTGTACCTATACATGTATTGAAGAGATATGACAAGTACTGAAAAATTATTATAATTATAACACTAAGAAGACTTAAAATAACAGCAGCTCATATAACATATACAGCAGTATCCTCTCATGCCATCAAATGTTTTGAGCATTTTTCTGTGGGAATAAAAAGATTGTGAGATGAAGATATAAGACTGGTTGAAATTGTTTATAAAATAATAATATTTGCAGCTGCTGTTGATTTATGTGTTCACCTTATATAGCCAAACCTTGAGTATATAGAGTCAGTGGGGGAATAGAGTTCACCTTATATAGCCAAACCTTGAGTATATAGAGTCAGTGGGGGAATAGTGTTCACCTTATATAGCCAAACCTTGAGTATATAGAGTCAGTGGGGGAATAGTGTTCACCTTATATACCCAAACCTTGAGTATATAGAGTCAGTGGGGGAATAGTGTTCACCTTATATAGCCAAACCTTGAGTATATAGAGTCAGTGGGGGAATAGTGTTCACCTTATATAGCCAAACCTTGAGTATGTAGAGTCAGTGGGGGAATAGTGTTCACCTTATATAGCCAAACCTTGAGTATGTAGAGTCAGTGGGGGAATAGTGTTCACCTTATATAGCCAAACCTTGAGTATGTAGAGTCAGTGGGGTAACAGTGTTCACCTTATATAGCCAAACCTTGAGTATGTAGAGTCAGTGGGGGAATAGTGTTCACCTTATATAGCCAAACCTTGAGTATGTAGAGTCAGTGGGGGAATAGTGTTCACCTTATATAGCCAAACCTTGAGTATGTAGAGTCAGTGGGGTAATAGTGTTCACCTTATATAGCCAAACCTTGAGTGTATAGAGTCAATGGGGGAATAGTGTTCACCTTATATAGCCAAACCTTGAGTGTATAGAGTCAGTGGGGGAATAGTGTTCACCTTATATAGCCAAACCTTGAGTGTATAGAGTCAGTGGGGGAATAGTGTTCACCTTATATAGCCAAACCTAGTGTATAGAGTCAGTGGGGGAATAGTGTTCACCTTATGTAGCCAAACCTTGAGTGTATAGATTCAGTGGGGGAATAGTGTTCACCTTATGTAGCCAAACCTTGAGTATATAAAGTCAGTGGGGGAATAGTGTTCACCTTATGTAGCCAAACCTTGAGTATATAGAGTCAGTGGGGGAATAGTGTTCACCTTATATAGCCAAACCTTGAGTATGTAGAGTCAGTGGGGTAATAGTGTTCACCTTATATAGCCAAACCTTGAGTATGTAGAGTCAGTGTGGGAGTAGTGTTCACCTTATATAGCCAAACCTTGAGTATGTAGAGTCAGTGGGGGAATAGTGTTCACCTTATATAGCCAAACCTTGAGTATATAGAGTCAGTGGGGGAATAGTGTTCACCTTATATAGCCAAACCTTGAGTATATAGAGTCAGTGGGGTAATAGTGTTCACCTTATATAGCCAAACCTTGAGTATGTAGAGTCAGTGGGGTAATAGTGTTCACCTTATATAGCCAAACCTTGAGTATGTAGAGTCAGTGTGGGAGTAGTGTTCACCTTATATAGCCAAACCTTGAGTATGTAGAGTCAGTGGGGGAATAGTGTTCACCTTATATAGCCAAACCTTGAGTATATAGAGTCAGTGGGGGAATAGTGTTCACCTTATATAGCCAAACCTTGAGTATATAGAGTCAGTGGGGGAATAGTGTTCACCTTATATAGCCAAACCTTGAGTATATAGAGTCAGTGGGGGAATAGTGTTCACCTTATATAGCCAAACCTTGAGTATATAGAGTCAGTGGGGGAATAGTGTTCACCTTATATAGCCAAACCTTGAGTATATAGAGTCAGTGGGGGAATAGTGTTCACCTTATATAGCCAAACCTTGAGTGTATAGAGTCAGTGGGGGAATAGTGTTCACCTTATATAGCCAAACCTTGAGCATATAGAGTCAGTGGGGGAATAGTGTTCACCTTATATAGCCAAACCTTGAGTATATAGAGTCAGTGGGGGAATAGTGTTCACCTTATATAGCCAAACCTTGAGTGTATAGAGTCAGTGGGGGAATAGTGTTCACCTTATATAGCCAAACCTTGAGTGTATAGAGTCAGTGGGGGAATAGTGTTCACCTTATATAGCCAAACCTTGAGTGTATAGAGTCAGTGGAGGAATAGTGTTCACCTTATATAGCCAAACCTTGAGTGTATAGAGTCAGTGGAGGAATAGTGTTCACCTTATGTAGCCAAACCTTGAGCGTATAGAGTCAGTGGGGGAATAGTGTTCACCTTATGTAGCCAAACCTTGAGCATATAGAGTCAGTGGGGGAATAGTGTTCACCTTATGTAGCCAAACCTTGAGTATATAGAGTCAGTGGGGGAATAGTGTTCACCTTATGTAGCCAAACCTTGAGCATATAGAGTCAGTGGGGGAATAGTGTTCACCTTATGTAGCCAAACCTTGAGTGTATAGAGTCAGTGGGGGAATAGCGTTCACCTTATGTAGCCAAACCTTGAGTGTATAGAGTCAGTGGGGGAATAGCGTTCACCTTATGTAGCCAAACCTTGAGTGTATAGAGTCAGTGGGGGAATAGCGTTCACCTTATGTAGCCAAACCTTGAGTGTATAGAGTCAGTGGAGGAATAGTGTTCACCTTATGTAGCCAAACCTTGAGTGTATAGAGTCAGTGGAGGAATAGTGTTCACCTTATGTAGCCAAACCTTGAGTGTATAGAGTCAGTGGGGGAATAGTGTTCACCTTATGTAGCCAAACCTTGAGTATATAGAGTCAGTGGGGGAATAGTGTTCAACTTATATAGCCAAACCTTGAGTATGTAGAGTCAGTGGGGGAATAGTGTTCACCTTATATAGCCAAACCTTGAGTATGTAGAGTCAGTGGGGTAACAGTGTTCACCTTATATAGCCAAACCTTGAGTATGTAGAGTCAGTGGGGGAGTAGTGTTCACCTTATATAGCCAAACCTTGAGTATGTAGAGTCAGTGGGGGAATAGTGTTCACCTTATATAGCCAAACCTTGAGTATATAGAGTCAGTGGGGGAATAGTGTTCACCTTATATAGCCAAACCTTCAGTATATAGAGTCAGTGGGGGAATAGTGTTCACCTTATATAGCCAAACCTTGAGCATATAGAGTCAGTGGGGGAATAGTGTTCACCTTATATAGCCAAACCTTGAGTATATAGAGTCAGTGGGGGAATAGTGTTCACCTTATATAGCCAAACCTTGAGTGTATAGAGTCAGTGGGGGAATAGTGTTCACCTTATATAGCCAAACCTTGAGTGTATAGAGTCAGTGGGGGAATAGTGTTCACCTTATATAGCCAAATCTTGAGTGTATAGAGTCAGTGGAGGAATAGTGTTCACCTTATATAGCCAAACCTTGAGTGTATAGAGTCAGTGGGGGAACAGTGTTCACCTTATATAGCCAAACCTTGAGCATATAGAGTCAGTGGGGGAATAGTGTTCACCTTATATAGCCAAACCTTGAGCATATAGAGTCAGTGGGGGAATAGTGTTCACCTTATATAGCCAAACCTTTAGTGTATAGAGTCAGTGGGGGAATAGTGTTCACCTTATATAGCCAAACCTTGAGCATATAGAGTCAGTGGGGGAATAGTGTTCACCTTATATAGCCAAACCTTGAGTATATAGAGTCAGTGGGGGAATAGTGTTCACCTTATATAGCCAAACCTTGAGTGTATAGAGTCAGTGGGGGAATAGTGTTCACCTTATATAGCCAAACCTTGAGTGTATAGAGTCAGTGGGGGAATAGTGTTCACCTTATATAGCCAAACCTTGAGTGTATAGAGTCAGTGGAGGAATAGTGTTCACCTTATATAGCCAAACCTTGAGTGTATAGAGTCAGTGGGGGAATAGTGTTCACCTTATATAGCCAAACCTTGAGCATATAGAGTCAGTGGGGGAATAGTGTTCACCTTATATAGCCAAACCTTGAGCATATAGAGTCAGTGGGGGAATAGTGTTCACCTTATATAGCCAAACTGAGGTAGAGTCAGTGGGGAATAGTGTTCAATCTTATATAGCCAAACCTGAGCACATAGAGTCAGTGTGGGGAATAGGTGGCTCACCTTATATAGCCAAACCTTTGAGCATATAGGAGTCAGTGGGGAAATAGTGTTCACCTTATATAGCCAAACCTTGAGCATGTAGAGTCAGTGGGGTAATAGTGTTCACCTTATATAGCCAAACCTTGAGCATGTAGAGTCAGTGGGGGAATAGTGTTCACCTTATATAGCCAAACCTTGAGTATGTAGAGTCAGTGGGGGAATAGTGTTCACCTTATATAGCCAAACCTTGAGTATATAGAGTCAGTGGGGGAATAGTGTTCACCTTATATAGCCAAACCATGAGCATATAGAGTCAGTGGGGGAATAGTGTTCACCTTATATAGCCAAACCTTGAGCATATAGAGTCAGTGGGGGAATAGTGTTCACCTTATATAGCCAAACCTTGAGCATATAGAGTCAGTGGGGGAATAGTGTTCACCTTATATAGCCAAACCTTGAGTGTATAGAGTCAGTGGGGGAATAGTGTTCACCTTATATAGCCAAACCTTGAGTGTATAGAGTCAGTGGGGGAATAGTGTTCACCTTATATAGCCAAACCTTGAGTGTATAGAGTCAGTGGGGGAATAGTGTTCACCTTATATAGCCAAACCTTGAGCATATAGAGTCAGTGGGGGAATAGTGTTCACCTTATATAGCCAAACCTTGAGTGTATAGAGTCAGTGGGGGAATAGTGTTCACCTTATATAGCCAAACCTTGAGTGTATAGAGTCAGTGGGGGAATAGTGTTCACCTTATATAGCCAAACCTTGAGTGTATAGAGTCAGTGGAGGAATAGTGTTCACCTTATATAGCCAAACCTTGAGTGTATAGAGTCAGTGGAGGAATAGTGTTCACCTTATGTAGCCAAACCTTGAGCGTATAGAGTCAGTGGGGGAATAGTGTTCACCTTATGTAGCCAAACCTTGAGCATATAGAGTCAGTGGGGGAATAGTGTTCACCTTATGTAGCCAAACCTTGAGTATATAGAGTCAGTGGGGGAATAGTGTTCACCTTATGTAGCCAAACCTTGAGCATATAGAGTCAGTGGGGGAATAGTGTTCACCTTATGTAGCCAAACCTTGAGTGTATAGAGTCAGTGGGGGAATAGCGTTCACCTTATGTAGCCAAACCTTGAGTGTATAGAGTCAGTGGGGGAATAGCGTTCACCTTATGTAGCCAAACCTTGAGTGTATAGAGTCAGTGGGGGAATAGCGTTCACCTTATGTAGCCAAACCTTGAGTGTATAGAGTCAGTGGAGGAATAGTGTTCACCTTATGTAGCCAAACCTTGAGTGTATAGAGTCAGTGGGGGAATAGTGTTCACCTTATGTAGCCAAACCTTGAGTATATAGAGTCAGTGGGGGAATAGTGTTCAACTTATATAGCCAAACCTTGAGTATGTAGAGTCAGTGGGGGAATAGTGTTCACCTTATATAGCCAAACCTTGAGTATGTAGAGTCAGTGGGGTAACAGTGTTCACCTTATATAGCCAAACCTTGAGTATGTAGAGTCAGTGGGGGAGTAGTGTTCACCTTATATAGCCAAACCTTGAGTATGTAGAGTCAGTGGGGGAATAGTGTTCACCTTATATAGCCAAACCTTGAGTATATAGAGTCAGTGGGAGAATAGTGTTCACGTTATATAGCCACACCTTGAGTATATAGAGTCAGTGGGGGAATAGTTTTCACCTTATATAGCCAAACCTTGAGTATATAGAGACAGTGGGGGAATAGTGTTCACCTTATATAGCCACACCTTGAGTATATAAAGTCAGTGGGGGAATAGTGTTCACCTTATATAGCCAAACCTTGAGTATATAGAGTCAGTGGGGGAATAGTGTTCACCTTATATAGCCAAACCTTGAGTATATAGAGTCAGTGGGGGAATAGTGTTCACCTTATATAGCCAAACCTTGAGTATATAGAGTCAGTGGGGGAATAGTGTTCACCTTATATAGCCAAAACTTGAGTATATAGAGTCAACAGCAATGCAGCAAGTAAGCCATCATGACCACCCAGGGAACATATATTACACAGTTGATATTTGAAGTACCCATTCACCCCCAATCTGTCTTGTCATGATTGTCAATGATGCGTCTATGGAGGTTTATATACCAGTACATACCTTACTGAAAAATCTTTTGTCCAGTTCGTTTTTGTACACAGAATGTTTGTTCTGAAACAAAACAAACATTAAAAAAAAATGCAACAATACTAACACAAATATTCAACAAATACTGGCAGCAAAAATAGCAACACGAAAAAATACATGGGTGGATACTCGCACGCTTACATACACATCAGGGATAAATGTAATCGTCAATACTGCTTATCACAATACTACATTTTTAGTATTTGCCATGTAATTTTTTCAAAATTTGCAATATATAGTAATAATAATAATATACTCCTCCCATATACATACAAGTACTTACGACACACGCAATACGCTCTGGTGGGTGTGCAGTTACGATTTCATAATCGCCTGTGTTCGATTACGGCCGTACTATTCATTGCATTCAAAATTACACATGCAAAGACAATGAAAATACGTACAACTGTTTCATGACAACTGCTGTGACAAGAGAGAATCATTTTATTATGGTCCATGTTTAAAATTTGCTAATAACATTGGGCATGTGATATTAATACAAAATGGTGCAATTACAATCTGCATTCTGCTGTAATCGTACTGAAAATAGCAGTTCTGTCTGATTACAAGTGTTACACCACCACCGTTTCATGCAATTACTGCTGCATGCAATTCACACAGATGTAATCTGATATAATAAGCATCTACTCACTGCAGTGGCTGTGTACTTTCCCATTGAGGTGTCGTTCACCGGCATTCTGTGTGGCTTTTCCACCAGGGTGGTTGGCTTGAAGAGTTCTGCTGACATCCCTGGCACGGGGTAGCAGAATAACAGCTTCCCCTGGGGTGACACACACACACATCAAGCACCCTTGTATCATTGTTGTGTCTACATCAAGCACCCTTGTATCATTGTTGTGTCTACACCAAGCACCCTTGTATCATTGTTGTGTCTACATCAAGCACCCTTGTATCATTGTTCTGTCTACATCAAGCACCCTTGTATCGTTGTTGTGTCTACATCAAGCACCCTTGTATCATTGTTCTGTCTACATCAAGCACCCTTGTATCATTGTTGTGTCTACATCAAGCACCCTTGTATCATTGTTGTGTCTACATCAAGCACTCTTGTATCATTGTTGTATCTTCATCAAGCACCCTTGTATCATTGTTGTGTCTACATCAAGCACCCTTGCATCATTGTTGTGTCTACATAAAGCACCCTTGTATCATTGTTGTGTCTACAACAAGCACCCTTGTATCATTGTTCTGTCTACATCAAGCACCCTTGTATCATTGTTGTGTCTACATCAAGCACCCTTGTATCATTGTTGTGTCTACATCAAGCACTCTTGTATCATTGTTGTATCTTCATCAAGCACCCTTGTATCATTGTTGTGTCTACATCAAGCACCCTTGCATCATTGTTGTGTCTACATAAAGCACCCTTGTATCATTGTTGTGTCTACAACAAGCACCCTTGTATCATTGTTCTGTCTACATCAAGCACCCTTGTATCATTGTTGTGTCTACATCAAGCACCCTTGTATCATTGTTGTGTCTACATCAAGCACTCTTGTATCATTGTTGTATCTACATCAAGCACCCTTGTATCATTGTTCTGTCTACGTCAAGCACTCTTGTATCATTGTTGTGTCTACGTCAAGCACCCTTGTATCATTGTTGTGTCTACGTCAAGCAATCTTGTATCATTGTTGTGTCTACGTCAAGCACCCTTGTATCATTGTTGTGTCTACATCAAGCACCCTTGTATCATTGTTGTGTCTACATCAAGCACCCTTGTATCATTGTTGTGTCTACATCAAGCACCCTTGTATCATTGTTGTGTCTACACCAAGCACCATTGTATCATTGTTGTGTCTACATCAAACACCCTTGTATCATTGTTCTGTCTACATCAAGCACCCTTGTATCATTCATTGTTGTGTCTACATCAAGCACCCTTGTATCATTGTTCTGTATACATCAAGCACCCTTGTATCATTGTTGTGTCTACATCAAGCACCCTTGTATCATTGTTCTGTCTACATCAAGCACCCTTGTATCATTGTTGTGTCTACATCAAGCACCCTTGTATCATTGTTGTGTCTACATCAAGCACCCTTGTATCATTGTTGTGTCTACACCAAGCACCATTGTATCATTGTTGTGTCTACATCAAACACCCTTGTATCATTGTTCTGTCTACATCAAGCACCCTTGTATCATTCATTGTTGTGTCTACATCAAGCACCCTTGTATCATTGTTCTGTATACATCAAGCACCCTTGTATCATTGTTGTGTCTACATCAAGCACCCTTGTATCATTGTTCTGTCTACGTCAAGCACCCTTGTATCATTGTTCTGTCTACATCAAGCACCCTTGTATCATTGTTCTGTCTACGTCAAGCACCCTTGTATCATTGTTCTGTCTACATCAAGCACCCTTGTATCATTGTTATGTCTACATCAAGCACCCTTGTATCATTGTTATGTCTACATCAAGCACCCTTGTATCATTGTTCTGTCTACATCAAGCACCCTTGTATCATTGTTCTGTCTACATCAGGCCAACACTGCTATTTCAGCAATTACAATTTAAACCATTACCAAGTGTAGCCGTACAACCAAGTTCGATAAAAGTCAATTTTAAGTGACAGGATACCTCCAAACCACTCCAACAGTTGAACAAAGTTTAATTTCCTGTCTTCTGTGGAGTGATGACACCACCACTCAATTAGAGACAGATGTGAATAAAAAATAGTACTGGGAATCACTCCCTAAGGTTGAACTGGCAGATAGCCATTGCTATAGACAGGCTTTATATAAAAATTGTAGGTTTTCTCCGTGCAAACCCGGCTCACTCAGCTAGTACTTCTATAATGTTGTTACTAGTTAAGAAAGCATGAAAGTCACTTACATTGACAAAGTCCTTGAGAATAAGCCTGGCTGCTCTGGGGTAGTCAGGCACTCCTTTGTGGGTCATAAACCCACGCATACCTGGCAAAAAGAAATCACACGGTTAGTTCTCTGCTTCAAATATGTGCAACATAAAATGTACCAATATTCATCTCATTGAAGTGACTTTCAAATTTATAGTTATGTTAGAAGAAAATTTGATTTTAAAATATTTATGTTCCTCAGTACTGGTATCATGACAGTCTTCCACTCACTTGCATAGCTGCTGAGGAGTTCGTGGGGGGTCGGGGATCTTTTAGGGTCCTCCCCATCTCCAGGCAGAGGCAACAGGAAGCCATAGCAGGCTTCAAGAATTTCCCGGCCAATTTTCTCACAGACGTGTCACCGTTAAGACAAACATTCACTGAATATCTACATTTGTTATTTAATAAAAAATTCCACACAAATTATTCTGTTTGGGGCTATATCAAACTATAATTCCTAAAATAATAAATACAGTTAATTATTCTTATACTGCATTGTATAAACGAATGACAAGCAGAATTAGATTGCAACCAGAAAGACAATAGAAACATTAAGAAATGCAGCCTATAAAGGAAAAAACGTTATCATGTATTACTGAATAGTATGAAGAGAATAATGCTAAAATAATAACAAAGATTTTGTGCATTATTGAAGCGTACAAAAACAAGAGAAGGATATGAGAGCAACTGGGGGGATGTAGTCCCTCATCTCATCAATAGGGAGGATTCCACAGCAGACCATCTCAGCCTTTGTTACGATGAAGGATGGCATGACAAGACCAGGACAGTCACACAGCATGATGTCTTTGTCAACATAGAGTGTCTACACAAACAGAAGGACAACATGACCAGGACAGTCACACAACATGAGGTCTTTGTCAACGTAGAGCAACTACACAAACAGAAGGACAACATGACCAGGACAGTCACACAGCATGAGGTCTTTGTCAACGTAGAGCATCTACACAAACAGAAGGACAACATGACCAGGACAGTCACACAGCATGAGGTCTTTGTCAACATAGAGCATCTACACAAACAGAAGGACAACATGACCAGGACTGTCACATATCATGAGATCTTTGTCAACATAGAGCGTCTACGCAAACAGAAGGACAACATGACCAGGACAGTCACATATTATGAGGTCTTTGTCAATGTAGAGCGCCTATGCTTAGAGAAGGACAACATGACCAGGACAGTCACACAGCATGAGGTCTTTGTCAATGTAGAGGGCCTACGCTTAGAGAAGGACAACATGACCAGGACAGTCACACAGCATGAGGTCTTTGTCAACATAGAGCATCTATGCAAACAGAAGGACAACATGACCAGGACAGTCACACAGCATGAGGTCTTTGTCAACATAGAGCGTCTGTGCAAACAGAAGGACAACATAACCAGGACAGTCACATATTATGAGGTCTTTGTCAATGTAGAGCGCCTACACTTAGAGAAGGACAACATGACCAGGACAGTCACACAGCATGAGGTCTTTGTCAACATAGAGCATCTACGCTTAGAGAAGGACAACATGACCAGGACAGTCACGCAGCATGAGGTCTTTGTCAACATAGAGCGTCTATGCAAACAGAAGGACAACTTGACCAGGACAGTCACATATCATGAGGTCTTTGTCAATGTAGAGCGCCTACACTTAGAGAAGGACATGACCAGGACAGTCACACAGCATGAGGCCTGTGTTAAAGTAAAGCGTCTACACAAGAAGACAGCTCTTACAATTACTCAAAAGACAGGCCTGTAAGTGGGCGAAATATTGAGATATTTACTGCAGTTTTAATCCAACTGATAATGCACTGACATAGTTACCCCATTTTAAATGGGACTTTCATTTAAATTAATAAAAGTGCCCATCTTCAGGATGGTACTACACACAGACACAGATGACGTTTTCCCAGAGTATTTGTAAATGATAAATTCCACAATGTCGTAAATGGCTGCTAGTTCTCACCTGAAAGTGTTTTGTTCGTCCTGGTGTGGTCGATACTGGCACCTTCTTTGTCTGCAGAACAGCATTGATTGTAGAACTCTTACCAACATTCGGGTAACCGACCTGGAGAATCAAACAGCATGCTACAATTACCATTCCACTTAGAAGTGTGTCGATTGTTTTATTTATATTCAAGTATAATATTAAACAATTTTTAATACCAAGGGGGACTCAAATAGGATAAGGTTATTGTAAGAACTATATTAAAATTATAACTACACCTTGTACATAAATATAACTAATTTCTCTCTTGTAAGTGATTCAAATCTTATGTAACACATCCAGAGCAAGAACTCACCAGACCAATGGTAGTCACTCCTTCGTGCACTTTCTTGCCGCGGTGAAGCGAGTGGAACAACGTGATCAGTTGCTCCCCGTTCATGAGGCTCGCACTGTTCCCTCTCCTCCCCACATCCCCACACGCGTCGCACCTCCCAGTGTCATCCTCACATGTCCCACAGGCTACAGTGTCATCCACAGCTGTCTCGGTGCCTGGGTGGGCCACACATGGTTCAGTCCTACTCTGAGAGTCGGTTGTCTCCAGCATCTCCACGGAGGCAGTCACTGCCGCTATATCGTCCTCGTCCTCTGTACCTCCATCATTTTCTGTGTCCTCCTCATCACCATCTGCTGCTGCATCTTCATCATTGTCTTCTCTCACCTCGTCTCTAGTCCTGTCTTCCCTCTCACTCTCTGCCTCTTTGTTCTAGAATGCACACAGAGTGCCACAATTACTACAATTGTTATAATCGTTGTTTGTGTTAACTTCAACCGTTTCATGAATGTTTACGTCTAACTTATTTCCAGATCTGCAACTGACAGATTCACGATGTGACTAAGATGACTGGCTGAAGGACAACAAAGTAATGTTGACTGTTTCAAAAGTAAGATGACTGGCTGAAGGACAACAAAGTAATGTTGACTGTTTCAAAAGTAAGATGACTGGCTGAAGGACAACAAAGTAATGTTGACTGTTTCAAAAGTAAGATGACTGGCTGAAAGACAACAAAGTAATGTTGACTGTTTCAAAAGTAAGATGACTGGCTGAAGGACAACAAAGTAATGTTGACTGTTTCAAAAGTAAGATGACTGGCTGAAGGACAACAAAGTAATGTTGACTGTTTCAAAAGTAAGATGACTGGCTGAAGGACAACAAAGTAATGTTGACTGTTTCAAAAGTAAGATGACTGGCTGAAGGACAACAAAGTAATGTTGACTGTTTCAAAAGTAAGATGACTGGCTGAAGGACAACAAAGTAATGTTGACTGTTTCAAAAGTAAGATGACTGGCTGAAGGACAACAAAGTAATGTTGACTGTTTCAAAAGTAAGATGACTGGCTGAAGGACAACAAAGTAATGTTGACTGTTTCAAAAGTAAGATGACTGGCTGAAGGACAACAAAGTAATGTTGACTGTTTCAAAAGTAAGATGACTGGCTAAAGGACAACAAAGTAATGTTGACTGTTTCAAAAGTAAGATGACTGGCTGAAGGACAACAAAGTAATGTTGACTGTTTCAAAAGTAAGATGACTGGCTGAAGGACAACAAAGTAATATTGACTGTTTCAAAAGTAAGATGACTGGCTGAAGGACAACAAAGTAATGTTGACTGTTTCAAAAGTAAGATGACTGGCTGAAGGACAACAAAGTAATGTTGACTGTTTCAAAAGTAAGATGACTGGCTGAAGGATAACAAAGTAATGTTGACTGTTTCAAAAGTAAGATGACTGGCTGAAGGACAACAAAGTAACGTTGACTGTTTCAAAACTAAGATGACTGGCTGAAGGACAACAAAATAATGTTGACTGTTTCAAAAGTAAGATGA
>CM034537.1:2378199-2424123 GCA_020002185.1 Paraescarpia echinospica | reverse complement strand
GGAATAGTGTTCACCTTATATAGCCAAACCTTGAGTGTATAGAGTCAGTGGGGGAATAGTGTTCACCTTATATAGCCAAACCTTGAGTATATAGAGTCAGTGGGGGAATAGTGTTCACCTTATATAGCCACACCTTGAGTATATAGAGTCAGTGGGGGAATAGTGTTCACCTTATATAGCCACACCTTGAGTACATAGAGTCAGTGGGGGAATAGTGTTCACCTTATATAGCCAAACCTTGAGTATATAGAGTCAGTGGGAGAAGTGTTCACGTTATATAGCCACACCTTGAGTATATAGAGTCAGTGGGGGAATAGTTTTCACCTTATATAGCCAAACCTTGAGTATATAGAGTCAGTGGGGGAATAGTGTTCACCTTATATAGCCACACCTTGAGTATATAAAGTCAGTGGGGGAATAGTGTTCACCTTATATAGCCAAACCTTGAGTATATAGAGTCAGTGGGGGAATAGTGTTCACCTTATATAGCCACACCTTGAGTATATAAAGTCAGTGGGGTAATAGTGTTCACCTTATATATCCAAACCTTGAGTATGTAGAGTCAGTGGGGTAATAGTGTTCACCTTATATAGCCAAACCTTGAGTATGTAGAGTCAGTGGGGTAATGGTGTTCACCTTATATAGCCAAACCTTGAGTATGTAGTCAGTGGGGTAATGGTGTTCACCTTATATAGCCAAACCTTGAGTATGTAGAGTCAGTGGGGTAATAGTGTTCACCTTATATAGCCAAACCTTGAGTATATAGAGTCAGTGGGGGAATAGTGTTCACCTTATATAGCCACACCTTGAGTATATAGAGCCAGTGGGGGAATAGTGTTCACCTTATATAGCCACACCTTGAGTACATAGAGTCAGTGGGGGAATAGTGTTCACCTTATATAGCCAAACCTTGAGTATATAGAGTCAGTGGGAGAATAGTGTTCACGTTATATAGCCACACCTTGAGTATATAGAGTCAGTGGGGGAATAGTTTTCACCTTATATAGCCAAACCTTGAGTATATAGAGTCAGTGGGGGAATAGTGTTCACCCTATATAGCCACACCTTGAGTATATAAAGTCAGTGGGGGAATAGTGTTCACCTTATATAGCCAAACCTTGAGTATATAGAGTCAGTGGGGGAATAGTGTTCACCTTATATAGCCAAACCTTGAGTATATAGAGTCAGTGGGGGAATAGTGTTCACCTTATATAGCCAAACCTTGAGTATATAGAGTCAGTGGGGGAATAGTGTTCACCTTATATAGCCAAACCTTGAGTATATAGAGTCAGTGGGGGAATAGTGTTCACCTTATATAGCCAAACCTTGAGTGTATAGAGTCAGTGGGGGAATAGTGTTCACCTTATATAGCCAAACCTTGAGTGTATAGAGTCAGTGGGGAATAGTGTTCACCTTATATAGCCAAACCTTGAGTGTATAGAGTCAGTGGGGGAATAGTGTTCACCTTATATAGCCAAACCTTGAGCATATAGAGTCAGTGGGGGAATAGTGTTCACCTTATATAGCCAAACCTTGAGTATATAGAGTCAGTGGGGGAATAGTGTTCACCTTATATAGCCAAACCTTGAGTATATAGAGTCAGTGGGGGAATAGTGTTCACCTTATATAGCCAAACCTTGAGCATATAGAGTCAGTGGGGGAATAGTGTTCACCTTATATAGCCAAACCTTGAGTATATAGAGTCAGTGGGGGAATAGTGTTCACCTTATATAGCCAAACCTTGAGTGTATAGAGTCAGTGGGGGAATAGTGTTCACCTTATATAGCCAAACCTTGAGTGTATAGAGTCAGTGGGGGAATAGTGTTCACCTTATATAGCCAAACCTTGAGTGTATAGAGTCAGTGGAGGAATAGTGTTCACCTTATGTAGCCAAACCTTGAGTATATAGAGTCAGTGGGGGAATAGTGTTCACCTTATATAGCCAAACCTTGAGTATATAGAGTCAGTGGGGGAATAGTGTTCACCTTATATAGCCACACCTTGAGTATATAAAGTCAGTGGGGGAATAGTGTTCACCTTATATAGCCAAACCTTGAGTATATAGAGTCAGTGGGGGAATAGTGTTCACCTTATATAGCCAAACCTTGAGTATATAGAGTCAGTGGGGGAATAGTGTTCACCTTATATAGCCAAACCTTGAGTGTATAGAGTCAGTGGAGGAATAGTGTTCACCTTATATAGCCAAACCTTGAGTATATAGAGTCAGTGGGGGAATAGTGTTCACCTTATGTAGCCAAACCTTGAGTATGTAGAGTCAGTGGGGGAATAGTGTTCACCTTATATAGCCAAACCTTGAGTATATAGAGTCAGTGGGGGAATAGTGTTCACCTTATATAGCCAAACCTTGAGTATATAGAGTCAGTGGGGGAATAGTGTTCACCTTATATAGCCAAACCTTGAGTGTATAGAGTCAGTGGGGGAATAGTGTTCACCTTATATAGCCAAACCTTGAGTGTATAGAGTCAGTGGAGGAATAGTGTTCACCTTATATAGCCAAACCTTGAGTATATAGAGTCAGTGGGGGAATAGTGTTCACCTTATATAGCCAAACCTTGAGTATATAGAGTCAGTGGGGGAATAGTGTTCACCTTATATAGCCAAACCTTGAGTATATAGAGTCAGTGGGGGAATAGTGTTCACCTTATATAGCCAAAACTTGAGTATATAGAGTCAACAGCAATGCAGCAAGTAAGCCATCATGACCACCCAGGGAACATATATTACACAGTTGATATTTGAAGTACCCATTCACCCCCAATCTGTCTTGTCATGATTGTCAATGATGCGTCTATGGAGGTTTATATACCAGTACATACCTTACTGAAAAATCTTTTGTCCAGTTCGTTTTTGTACACAGAATGTTTGTTCTGAAACAAAACAAACATTAAAAAAAAATGCAACAATACTAACACAAATATTCAACAAATACTGGCAGCAAAAATAGCAACACGAAAAAATACATGGGTGGATACTCGCACGCTTACATACACACCAGGGATAAATGTAATCGTCAATACTGCTTATCACAATACTACATTTTTAGTATTTGCCATGTAATTTTTTCAAAATTTGCAATATATAGTAATAATAATAATATACTCCTCCCATATACATACAAGTACTTACGACACACGCAATACGCTCTGGTGGGTGTGCAGTTACGATTTCATAATCGCCTGTGTTCGATTACGGCCGTACTATTCATTGCATTCAAAATTACACATGCAAAGACAATGAAAATACGTACAACTGTTTCATGACAACTGCTGTGACAAGAGAGAATCATTTTATTATGGTCCATGTTTAAAATTTGCTAATAACATTGGGCATGTGATATTAATACAAAATGGTGCAATTACAATCTGCATTCTGCTGTAATCGTACTGAAAATAGCAGTTCTGTCTGATTACAAGTGTTACACCACCACCGTTTCATGCAATTACTGCTGCATGCAATTCACACAGATGTAATCTGATATAATAAGCATCTACTCACTGCAGTGGCTGTGTACTTTCCCATTGAGGTGTCGTTCACCGGCATTCTGTGTGGCTTTTCCACCAGGGTGGTTGGCTTGAAGAGTTCTGCTGACATCCCTGGCACGGGGTAGCAGAATAACAGCTTCCCCTGGGGTGACACACACACACATCAAGCACCCTTGTATCATTGTTGTGTCTACATCAAGCACCCTTGTATCATTGTTGTGTCTACACCAAGCACCCTTGTATCATTGTTGTGTCTACATCAAGCACCCTTGTATCATTGTTCTGTCTACATCAAGCACCCTTGTATCATTGTTGTGTCTACATCAAGCACCCTTGTATCATTGTTCTGTCTACATCAAGCACCCTTGTATCATTGTTGTGTCTACATCAAGCACCCTTGTATCATTGTTGTGTCTACATCAAGCACTCTTGTATCATTGTTGTATCTTCATCAAGCACCCTTGTATCATTGTTGTGTCTACATCAAGCACCCTTGCATCATTGTTGTGTCTACATAAAGCACCCTTGTATCATTGTTGTGTCTACAACAAGCACCCTTGTATCATTGTTCTGTCTACATCAAGCACCCTTGTATCATTGTTGTGTCTACATCAAGCACCCTTGTATCATTGTTGTGTCTACATCAAGCACTCTTGTATCATTGTTGTATCTTCATCAAGCACCCTTGTATCATTGTTGTGTCTACATCAAGCACCCTTGTATCATTGTTCTGTCTACACCCTTGTATCATTGTTCTGTCTACATCAAGCACCCTTGTATCATTGTTGTGTCTACATCAAGCACCCTTGTATCATTCATTGTTGTGTCTACATCAAGCACCCTTGTATCATTGTTGTGTCTACATCAAGCACCCTTGTATCATTGTTGTGTCTACATCAAGCACCCTTGTATCATTGTTCTGTCTACATCAAGCACCCTTGTATCATTCATTGTTGTGTCTACATCAAGCACCCTTGTATCATTGTTGTGTCTACATCAAGCACCCTTGTATCATTGTTGTGTCTACGTCAAGCACCCTTGTATCATTGTTCTGTCTACGTCAAGCACCCTTGTATCATTCATTGTTGTGTCTACATCAAGCACCCTTGTATCATTGTTGTGTCTACATCAAGCACCCTTGTATCATTGTTGTGTCTACGTCAAGCACCCTTGTATCATTGTTCTGTCTACGTCAAGCACCCTTGTATCATTGTTCTGTCTACATCAAGCACCCTTGTATCATTGTTCTGTCTACGTCAAGCACCCTTGTATCATTGTTCTGTCTACATCAAGCACCCTTGTATCATTGTTATGTCTACATCAAGCACCCTTGTATCATTGTTATGTCTACATCAAGCACCCTTGTATCATTGTTCTGTCTACATCAAGCACCCTTGTATCATTGTTCTGTCTACATCAGGCCAACACTGCTATTTCAGCAATTACAATTTAAACCATTACCAAGTGTAGCCGTACAACCAAGTTCGATAAAAGTCAATTTTAAGTGACAGGATACCTCCAAACCACTCCAACAGTTGAACAAAGTTTAATTTCCTGTCTTCTGTGGAGTGATGACACCACCACTCAATTAGAGACAGATGTGAATAAAAAATAGTACTGGGAATCACTCCCTAAGGTTGAACTGGCAGATAGCCATTGCTATAGACAGGCTTTATATAAAAATTGTAGGTTTTCTCCGTGCAAACCCGGCTCACTCAGCTAGTACTTCTATAATGTTGTTACTAGTTAAGAAAGCATGAAAGTCACTTACATTGACAAAGTCCTTGAGAATAAGCCTGGCTGCTCTGGGGTAGTCAGGCACTCCTTTGTGGGTCATAAACCCACGCATACCTGGCAAAAAGAAATCACACGGTTAGTTCTCTGCTTCAAATATGTGCAACATAAAATGTACCAATATTCATCTCATTGAAGTGACTTTCAAATTTATAGTTATGTTAGAAGAAAATTTGATTTTAAAATATTTATGTTCCTCAGTACTGGTATCATGACAGTCTTCCACTCACTTGCATAGCTGCTGAGGAGTTCGTGGGGGGTCGGGGATCTTTTAGGGTCCTCCCCATCTCCAGGCAGAGGCAACAGGAAGCCATAGCAGGCTTCAAGAATTTCCCGGCCAATTTTCTCACAGACGTGTCACCGTTAAGACAAACATTCACTGAATATCTACATTTGTTATTTAATAAAAAATTCCACACAAATTATTCTGTTTGGGGCTATATCAAACTATAATTCCTAAAATAATAAATACAGTTAATTATTCTTATACTGCATTGTATAAACGAATGACAAGCAGAATTAGATTGCAACCAGAAAGACAATAGAAACATTAAGAAATGCAGCCTATAAAGGAAAAAACGTTATCATGTATTACTGAATAGTATGAAGAGAATAATGCTAAAATAATAACAAAGATTTTGTGCATTATTGAAGCGTACAAAAACAAGAGAAGGATATGAGAGCAACTGGGGGGATGTAGTCCCTCATCTCATCAATAGGGAGGATTCCACAGCAGACCATCTCAGCCTTTGTTACGATGAAGGATGGCATGACAAGACCAGGACAGTCACACAGCATGATGTCTTTGTCAACATAGAGTGTCTACACAAACAGAAGGACAACATGACCAGGACAGTCACACAACATGAGGTCTTTGTCAACGTAGAGCAACTACACAAACAGAAGGACAACATGACCAGGACAGTCACACAGCATGAGGTCTTTGTCAACGTAGAGCATCTACACAAACAGAAGGACAACATGACCAGGACAGTCACACAGCATGAGGTCTTTGTCAACATAGAGCATCTACACAAACAGAAGGACAACATGACCAGGACTGTCACATATCATGAGATCTTTGTCAACATAGAGCGTCTACGCAAACAGAAGGACAACATGACCAGGACAGTCACATATTATGAGGTCTTTGTCAATGTAGAGCGCCTATGCTTAGAGAAGGACAACATGACCAGGACAGTCACACAGCATGAGGTCTTTGTCAATGTAGAGGGCCTACGCTTAGAGAAGGACAACATGACCAGGACAGTCACACAGCATGAGGTCTTTGTCAACATAGAGCATCTATGCAAACAGAAGGACAACATGACCAGGACAGTCACACAGCATGAGGTCTTTGTCAACATAGAGCGTCTGTGCAAACAGAAGGACAACATAACCAGGACAGTCACATATTATGAGGTCTTTGTCAATGTAGAGCGCCTACACTTAGAGAAGGACAACATGACCAGGACAGTCACACAGCATGAGGTCTTTGTCAACATAGAGCATCTACGCTTAGAGAAGGACAACATGACCAGGACAGTCACGCAGCATGAGGTCTTTGTCAACATAGAGCGTCTATGCAAACAGAAGGACAACTTGACCAGGACAGTCACATATCATGAGGTCTTTGTCAATGTAGAGCGCCTACACTTAGAGAAGGACATGACCAGGACAGTCACACAGCATGAGGCCTGTGTTAAAGTAAAGCGTCTACACAAGAAGACAGCTCTTACAATTACTCAAAAGACAGGCCTGTAAGTGGGCGAAATATTGAGATATTTACTGCAGTTTTAATCCAACTGATAATGCACTGACATAGTTACCCCATTTTAAATGGGACTTTCATTTAAATTAATAAAAGTGCCCATCTTCAGGATGGTACTACACACAGACACAGATGACGTTTTCCCAGAGTATTTGTAAATGATAAATTCCACAATGTCGTAAATGGCTGCTAGTTCTCACCTGAAAGTGTTTTGTTCGTCCTGGTGTGGTCGATACTGGCACCTTCTTTGTCTGCAGAACAGCATTGATTGTAGAACTCTTACCAACATTCGGGTAACCGACCTGGAGAATCAAACAGCATGCTACAATTACCATTCCACTTAGAAGTGTGTCGATTGTTTTATTTATATTCAAGTATAATATTAAACAATTTTTAATACCAAGGGGGACTCAAATAGGATAAGGTTATTGTAAGAACTATATTAAAATTATAACTACACCTTGTACATAAATATAACTAATTTCTCTCTTGTAAGTGATTCAAATCTTATGTAACACATCCAGAGCAAGAACTCACCAGACCAATGGTAGTCACTCCTTCGTGCACTTTCTTGCCGCGGTGAAGCGAGTGGAACAACGTGATCAGTTGCTCCCCGTTCATGAGGCTCGCACTGTTCCCTCTCCTCCCCACATCCCCACACGCGTCGCACCTCCCAGTGTCATCCTCACATGTCCCACAGGCTACAGTGTCATCCACAGCTGTCTCGGTGCCTGGGTGGGCCACACATGGTTCAGTCCTACTCTGAGAGTCGGTTGTCTCCAGCATCTCCACGGAGGCAGTCACTGCCGCTATATCGTCCTCGTCCTCTGTACCTCCATCATTTTCTGTGTCCTCCTCATCACCATCTGCTGCTGCATCTTCATCATTGTCTTCTCTCACCTCGTCTCTAGTCCTGTCTTCCCTCTCACTCTCTGCCTCTTTGTTCTAGAATGCACACAGAGTGCCACAATTACTACAATTGTTATAATCGTTGTTTGTGTTAACTTCAACCGTTTCATGAATGTTTACGTCTAACTTATTTCCAGATCTGCAACTGACAGATTCACGATGTGACTAAGATGACTGGCTGAAGGACAACAAAGTAATGTTGACTGTTTCAAAAGTAAGATGACTGGCTGAAGGACAACAAAGTAATGTTGACTGTTTCAAAAGTAAGATGACTGGCTGAAGGACAACAAAGTAATGTTGACTGTTTCAAAAGTAAGATGACTGGCTGAAGGACAACAAAGTAATGTTGACTGTTTCAAAAGTAAGATGACTGGCTGAAGGACAACAAAGTAATGTTGACTGTTTCAAAAGTAAGATGACTGGCTGAAGGACAACAAAGTAATGTTGACTGTTTCAAAAGTAAGATGACTGGCTGAAGGACAACAAAGTAATGTTGACTGTTTCAAAAGTAAGATGACTGGCTGAAGGACAACAAAGTAATGTTGACTGTTTCAAAAGTAAGATGACTGGCTGAAGGACAACAAAGTAATGTTGACTGTTTCAAAAGTAAGATGACTGGCTGAAGGACAACAAAGTAATGTTGACTGTTTCAAAAGTAAGATGACTGGCTGAAGGACAACAAAGTAATGTTGACTGTTTCAAAAGTAAGATGACTGGCTAAAGGACAACAAAGTAATGTTGACTGTTTCAAAAGTAAGATGACTGGCTGAAGGACAACAAAGTAATGTTGACTGTTTCAAAAGTAAGATGACTGGCTGAAGGACAACAAAGTAATATTGACTGTTTCAAAAGTAAGATGACTGGCTGAAGGACAACAAAGTAATGTTGACTGTTTCAAAAGTAAGATGACTGGCTGAAGGACAACAAAGTAATGTTGACTGTTTCAAAAGTAAGATGACTGGCTGAAGGATAACAAAGTAATGTTGACTGTTTCAAAAGTAAGATGACTGGCTGAAGGACAACAAAGTAACGTTGACTGTTTCAAAACTAAGATGACTGGCTGAAGGACAACAAAATAATGTTGACTGTTTCAAAAGTAAGATGACTGGCTGAAGGACAACAAAGTAATGTTGACTGTTTCAAAAGTAAGATGACTGGCTGAAGGACAACAAAGTAATGTTGACTGTTTCAAAAGTAAGATGATTGGCTGAAGGACAACAAAGTAATGTTGACTGTTTCAAAAGTAAGATGACTGGCTGAAAGACAACAAAGTAATGTTGACTGTTTCAAAAGTAAGATGACTGGCTGAAGGACAACAAAGTAATGTTGACTGTTTCAAAAGTAAGATGACTGGCTGAAGGACAACAAAGTAATGTTGACTGTTTCAAAAGTAAGATGACTGGCTGAAGGACAACAAAGTAATGTTGACTGTTTCAAAAGTAAGATGACTGACTGAAGGACAACAAAGTAATGTTGACTGTTTCAAAAGTAAGATGACTGGCTAAAGGACAACAAAGTAATGTTGACTGTTTCAAAAGTAAGATGACTGGTTGAAGGACAACAAAGTAACGTTGACTGTTTCAAAAGTAAGTGCCAGCGCAAAGAATTATTATATTATTATTATTTAGAAAGTGTGTTAATAAAATGTGCAAGACAATTCAGTCAAAAGTTCTATAAATAGTCTTCCCTTCCTAAACAAATCACAGCTTTATTATGAGTTACATAGAACTAACTCACAAGCATGTTTAGTCTCTCTGTCTCTGCAACTGCAGACCAGAACACAGTCCTGACACCAATGCCATCAAAGTACTCTGCCCATAAACACCTGAAACGAACAGAAACACACATGTTTTACCCAAGTTTCTTTTCACCTGTACAGACGTCTGTAAAATTGCACTGAAACAGTGTACTCCAATATTATATTATTAGTACACTAGATTTTTTTTACAAAATATGTTTGTTTATTACATGCCATTTTGTATTCAGACAAAAATACTCTAACAATATCGAGACAAATCAAGTTGTTTCATAAAACAATTTTAACATCAATAAAGGTATAAAAAATGGTGCCTGTTTCAAGTATAAACCTGTATTGTGGTTTCGATTTAAAATAAACATTTGTATTGGCTTATGTAAAAATAGAATTACTATGCATCAACAATACAAAAATTGTAATAAATTTAAACAAACCATACATTTTTAGGCACGCATATTTATCATTGATATATTGCTGACCCAGCTAGGTGTTAAGACTACACTGACCTTTGTTCCTCTGTGAGATGGTCAGACTTGTTAATGAGCAGTAAGTTGAGTTTGTTCTCAGATACTTCCTTTGTGTACGTCTCAAGATCTTCACAGCGAAACAGCAGTGGGTTTCTTGCGTCAACAATCTGAACAACTATGTCACTACAGAAACACACAAGTCATCCATTATTTCTTAAGCAACAATATCCTCAGTGGCAAAACAGAACCATTAAGCATTCTTGTACTCTGTGCTAGGCAAAAGTCGTCAACAAATGGAAGAATGTGCTAAGAAGAGAGAGAGAGGATAGGCAATATTAAAAACATAGGTTTTCAGGTGGTGGCGAAATTAAACAATATTTTCTGCTGATTTAACACTGATGGGAAGCAAATTTCATAAAGTCGGCGAGGTAACTGAAAAAGCTAAAGTTCCAGCCTTTGTCTTAACTCTGGGAACAGATAGTAATTCTGAACTAGACGAATGTTTTTAACAGATTTTATGAAACATTGTAAAGCGCATTGGAACAATTACTTGGATAAGGTGTTATATAAGAATATGTTAGTATTATTATATTTATGATTTATAATTTGAATGGCCTCAACTGAAATATGAAACTTTTGTAATACACGTTATGAGATTAACAGAGAATACTACCAGCAGTGGAACTGAAATTAGCAGTTTATTAAATTGTTAAAACTGTTCTACGATTTGTTTATTAATACCAAAAAACATAATCATCTTTGAAATTAATGATGGAGTCTTCTACGACAAATTGATCAAATGTTTGTGCCATAATCATCACACTTAGTGACTCTTCTGAGTTTCTTATTTTCCTGATTGTTTGGTAAAACTCATATTTCTGCAGGAAACTTGTTCTCAGTAAAGTTAATTGTACAAGAGATCAGCATTAGAGAAACAAACCTTCTTTCAATCACCCGCCACAGCTGCCTCCAAAACTGTAGGTTCTTTTCAAATGGCGTCAACACGAGGCCTTCCACGTCCTGCAGTCTGAAATATGAAACACTGTTGTTTAATTTCAATGAAGTAAAACTATGCTGCATTCAGCTACTTCCAGATTCATAAATGAAATTATTTACTTTCTCAACCAGTAAACTAAAACTGACAATATAGCCAACCAAAGCTAATTACAGAGTATGTAGAAATAATAAAAGACAAATGTATGAAGACTGTGTTCAAGTGGCAGTTATACCAACTGTATATATTATCAATGAGGAAACATAATAATCCAAAAATACTAATACTTAACCAACAATACCAGGACATAAATGGCTAACAATGCCATCTGGAACATAATTATAAAACAATAGTAATACAAACAATACCTGAACATAATTAGTCAACATTACTAAGATATACTTTACCAACAATACCAATACATACCTCGCTAACAATACAAACACATACTCAGCAAACAATACTTAGGCCAAACCAATTTGATTGTTTGGATTAAAAATTTTTAAGACATTTTTTTTAGGGATGAGCGGAGAATAAAAATAAATCGTTGCACAAGAAAGGTGTTTTGTGTAAATACATGAATTGTTATATGAGCCATATAGTACATTGCCAAAGAAATTATTTAGTCTTGTATCAAAACTTACTAGACACATACTTTTATGAAAGATTAATAAAAGTGAAAGACTATTAGAATTTAGAATAACAAATACTGAAAACAAGACTTGGTAGATACCATTATGGTGTGTTAACAGTTCAGCTATAAACGTGTAGATTAGAGGCAGGATATATCTTGCTGTGATAATATTAATTTGACTGGCATAATTAGGATTTTATTGCTGTACCATCAAATATAACTACATTATTCTATTCCAAAGTAATGCAATGCGATGCTGACATTGAAGAGAGTGTCTACAACCCGTTTTCCCAGCGTGTTAACTTGATTGGCCAAAATCTGATGTTCAGATTTGTGCATGTAGACAGAATGAGTAGTGCGTTAAACATGCGCACATTACTGGTTTCGCCTGTGTTGCGAGTTGGCAGTTTATTTTCTTTATTGCTATTTTGCATCGTGTCTAAAATGTCAGCCTTCGGGTTGCCTATTCGCTTCATTTCGGTGGCATTAATCTTATCATCGTTCAAGAAAATGTCAACAACAATCCGCGCATTCAACGCCAACACATACTTTCGATATCAGAGCGGCATCGCTACAAACACGGGAAATTACATTGTTGATCGTGTCGGACAATTTAAATTTTGTTAGTTCCTTTTTGGAAGCAGCGCCAAACTTCAATTTCTTGATACAAAACCACAGTGCAGCGTCTGGTTCAGCCATGGTTTAAATCAATTAATGACAAGTTGGACTTTCACGGATTCGAACGAATATGCGCAACAACCAATGACACAGTGTTTAACATACAATGTTCGGTACGATGCGTATATGCTCGATGACTCGATACAAAATCATTGGTTTGGGATTTCAATCAGAAATAAAAGTTCAAAATTGCAATTTTATTTTTAATTCCATTTTGTCAAAAACAACGTCGGCGGGTCTGTAATCTGAATAATCAAATTGGTGTCGCCTAATACATACTCAGCTAATTTCTTCCTCCAGTCCAAGAATGATTCTCTCTCCAACTGGTCCAGCTGTTCAGGCGTCGTACTTTCATCCCAGCATGGCCTACAGAATACATTGTGGCCCGTCACAGACAACATACCCACACTTCCCCCTCTACATTATGAACCACACAAACAATGTTCAGCTGGATGATACATTGTGGCCCGTCACAGACAACATACCCACACTTCACCCTCTACATTATGAACCACACAAACAATGTTCAGCTGGATGATACATTGTGGCCCGTCACAGACAATATACCCACACTTCCCCCTCTACATTATGAACCACACAAACAATGTTCAGCTGAATGATACATTGTGGCCCGTCACAGACAACATACCCACACTTCCCCCTCTACATTATGAACCACACAAACAATGTTCAGCTGGATGATACATTGTGGCCCGTCACAGACAACATACCCACACTTCCCCCTCTACATTATGAACCACACAAACAATGTTCAGCTGGATGATACATTGTGGCCTGTCACAGACAACATACCCACACTTCACCCTCTACATTATGAACCACACAAACAATGTTCAGCTGGATGATACATTGTGGCCCGTCACAGACAACATACCCACACTTCACCCTCTACATTATGAACCACACAAACAATGTTCAGCTGGATGATACATTGTGGCCCACAGACAACATACCCACACTTCCCCCTCTACATTATGAACCACACAAACAATGTTCAGCTGGATGATACATTGTGGCCTGTCACAGACAACATACCCACACTTCCCCCTCTACATTATGAACCACACAAACAATGTTCAGCTGGATGATACATTGTGGCCTGTCACAGACAACATACCCACACTTCCCCCTCTACATTATGAACCACACAAACAATGTTCAGCTAGATGATACATTGTGGCCCGTCACAGACAACATACCCACACTTCCCCCTCTACATTATGAACCACACAAACAATGTTCAGCTGGATGATACATTGTGGCCCGTCACAGACAACATACCCACACTTCCCCCTCTACATTATGAACCACACAAACAATGTTCAGCTGGATGATACATTGTGGCCTGTCACAGACAACATACCCACACTTCCCCCTCTACATTATGAACCACACAAACAATGTTCAGCTGGATGATACATTGTGGCCTGTCACAGACAACATACCCACACTTCCCCCTCTACATTATGAACCACACAAACAATGTTCAGCTGGATGATACATTGTGGCCCGTCACAGACAACATACCCACACTTCACCCTCTACATTATGAACCACACAAACAATGTTCAGTTGGATGATACATTGTGGCCTGTCACAGACAACATACCCTCACTTCCCCCTCTACATTATGCACCACACAAACAATGTTCAGCTGGATGATACATTGTGGCCTGTCACAGACAACATACCCTCACTTCCCCCTCTACATTATGCACCACACAAACAATGTTCAGTTGGATGATACATTGTGGCCTGTCACAGACAACATACCCACACTTCCCCCTCTACATTATGAACCACACAAACAATGTTCAGCTGGATGATACATTGTGGCCCGTCACAGACAATATACCCACACTTCCCCCTCTATGTTATGAACCACACAAACAATGTTCAGCTGGATGATACATTGTGGCCTGTCACAGACAACATACCCACACTTCACCCTCTACATTATGAACCACACAAACAATGTTCAGCTGGATGATACATTGTGGCCCGTCACAGACAACATACCCACACTTCCCCCTCTACATTATGAACTTGCAAATTATTTAAATTTATTTCATATTTATTTTTTGAATACAGTAATTTTCACAGCAGTTAATGAAACTGGAATTTCACATTATGGTTGTAATTATTAAATATTAGTACAATAAGTGCACCAACCGCCGTGGAATCTTGAGAAATGACTTGTGCTCGTCTTGAGTTTGTCTGATGACAGATTCCTCCTCCTTGGTAAGGAAGGGCGTGTACGTGACTGGGCTCACAAAGTTCACGTTCATCTTCTCTGTCAGACAAAACATAACAAAATCACACTGTTCAAAAGCTTACTCAAAATTATGTGTTTTTCACAAACAGATGTGTACCTACTTATACACTGCCAGCAAACAGATGTGTACATACTTATACACTGCCAGCAAAAAGGTACAAAGCCATATCTTTTTATTGTAAACCACACTAAAAATAATTATACATTAATTAATATTCATACCATACACAAAACTGTGTTAAAAATACTGAAATAAGAACGACAGCTATCCAAGTCTGCATATTAATGACATTTTAATTAATATGTGGCACATGTATATATTACATTTATAATACCTTGGAAGTGTACACCAACCAGACTTTGTAATAGACACTTTATTTTCGATGCACTTGGGTTCCTAAAGTTTTTGGTGCTATTGTTTATGGTTTTACTTATTTTACAACAAGCTCATTCCGCGTTCACAAACTCATTCACAGTTTATTGTTTCAAAAATACACTGGCCGGGATGTCTATCAGGTTGTATTACGTACATTTCCAACAGTGTGAGTTAAAGTATTCTGATACTACAAAACACAGACACACACCTGTAGTGAACTCTGTGCCTGGCTCAGTCATAACCCACAAAATCACACACCTGCAGTGAACTCTGTGCTGGCTCAGTCACAACACACAAACTGACACACCTGCAGTGAACTCTGTGCCAGCACAGTCACAACACACAGTCACACACCTGCATTGAACTCTGTGCTGGCATAGTCACAACACACAAAGTCACACACCTGTAGTGAACTCTGTGCCGGCTCAGTCACAACACACAGTCACACACCTGCAGTGAACTCTGTGCTGGCATAGTCATAACACACAAAGTTACACACCTGTAGCGAACTCTGTGATGGCTCAGTCACAAGACACAGTCACACACCTGTAGTGAACTCTGTACTGGCTCAGTCACAAGACACAGTCACACACCTGCAGTGAACTCTGTGCTGGCATAGTCATAACACACAAAGTTACACACCTGTAGCGAACTCTGTGATGGCTCAGTCACAAGACACAGTCACACACCTGTAGTGAACTCTGTACTGGCTCAGTCACAACACACAGTCACACACCTGCAGTGAACTCTGTGCTGGCATAGTCATAACACACAAAGTTACACACCTGTAGCGAACTCTGTGATGGCTCAGTCACAACACAGTCACACACCTGCAGTGAACTCTGTGCTGGCTCAGTCACAGCACACACAGTCACACACCTGCAATGAACTCTGTGCTGGCTCAGTCACAACACACACAGTCACACACCTGCAGTGACCTCTGTGATGGCTCAGTCACAAGACACAGTCACACACCTGAAATGAACTCTGTGCTGGCTCAGTCACAACACACACAGTCACACACCTGCAGTGAACTCTGTGCTGGCTCAGTCACAACACACACAGTCACACACCTGCAGTGAACTCTGTGCTGGCTCAGTCACAACACACACAGTCACACACCTGCAGTGAACTCTGTGCTGGCTCAGTCACAACACACACAGTCACACACCTGCAGTGAACTCTGTGCTGGCTCAGTCACAAGACACAGTCACACACCTGCAGTGAACTCTGTGCTGGCTCAGTCACAACACACACAGTCACACACCTGCAGTGACCTCTGTGATGGCTCAGTCACAAGACACAGTCACACACCTGAAATGAACTCTGTGCTGGCTCAGTCACAACACACACAGTCACACACCTGCAGTGAACTCTGTGCTGGCTCAGTCACAACACACACAGTCACACACCTGCAGTGAACTATGTGCTGGCTCAGTCACAGCACACACAGTCACACACCTGCAATGAACTCTGTGCTGGCTCAGTCACAACACACACAGTCACACACCTGCAGTGAACTCTGTGATGGCTCAGTCACAACACACACAGTCACACACCTGCAGTGAACTATGTGCTGGCTCAGTCACAGCACACACAGTCACACACCTGCAATGAACTCTGTGCTGGCTCAGTCACAACACACAGTCACACACCTGCAGTGAACTCTGTGCCTGCGAGCTCTGCTGTGGCGAGGAAGTCGTTGAGAGCACTGCGCTCTGTAACAGACTGCAGGTTGAGTCGTCCCCACTCATAGCCGTCGTCCAGCTCAGTCGTATGCACCTAGTAATAACAATTACAACATATAACATTTATTTATAAAACAAACTTATATGAAGAAAAATCAGAAAGAGTTGGTGAAAGTTAAAAGGGAAACAAAAGGGAAATTGTGTGGGTTATGTACCTAAATGAGTTAATGAAAAATAACCATTAACAACTTCAATCACCTTTTTAGCATCAGTGTTTTATTAGAGAAAAATGTTTGAACACACAGCTACAAAATGTCATGGACTGTGCCACTTTGGGCAGAAAATCAGGTGATCAAGTAATAGTAATATTGAGATCTTACATAGAGCCGATATCCACCATGAATACTTGTACAGGATCTTAACATTAGGTTGGCTGACTGTATTGGTTCATTGACGATTTAAAAATAGTCATATTAAAAATTATAAAAGCATTCTTCTAAGATATAATAAGAGTAATGTTCAGTTACATTCTAAAGATTATAAAATTAGTATCATTATTATACGTCATAAAATAAACAAATATTTTGAGGTCATTATCAAAGTAATGTAGACTCATTGCCACAACATTTCTAGAAATCTAAATTTGTTATCTAGCTAGTCTAGTAACTGAAGTATTATATTAAATAATCTAAAATCACATTCATGTCAGTATCATAAAATGTCTAAATTAATTTTCACATATATTTAAAAAAACAACAACTAGTATGTTCAGAAGTAATTTCTCAGTAGCAAATGTCCAGGAAATGCTCAGGAAACAAGTGCGTCTGTAGTTTCCAGTTTCTGTAAACTACATGCAGAATAGTTTTCCACAAATCTGACAGACGGCGATGTATGTATATGATTTAACAAGATCGCCACCCTAGATTAACTCTAGATGGCAGGTGGACAAGGAAGCCTTTTGGCTTATCGAGAGTTCAACCATTTTCATTTATGTGTATTGCACCCTTCAGAGGTATGTGTCGATTTTATTTTAAAATATATTCACACTACTAGCACCCACACAATCAGCAGATAATCTGTTCCATTCATTTACAGTCCTTTGTGAAAATGAGAACTTTCTTATATCTAATCTACACTGCTCCTTTGCTAATGTAACTTCAAGTCCTCTAGTCCTTATATTAACTGAGAAAAAATGTTTCTATCAATATTTTCACAACCATTCAATATTTTAAATACTTCTATCTTCTGATCTCCTCTCAATCTCCTGGTCTCCAGTGTTGTTAAACCACATTCTTTTAGGCGTATTTTGTAACTAAGATCCCTCAGTTTTAGTATCATTTTAAACGCTCTCCTCTGTACTCTTTGTAGCATATCTGTCCTTCTTGCGATATGGCCTCCATGCTTGTATACAATATTCTAAATGAGGCCTAATTCCTGGTTTTTGTGTACAGCAGTATTATTAGTTCTTTTTCCTTATACGCTATATTTTGCCTAAATAATCCATGGATTTGATTTCCCTTTGAAGCTGCAATTCCACACTGCTTTGAAACCTTCACATCATCACTAATTATTAACCCTAAGTCCTTTTCTTTTATAGTAGTACTTAGTACAGTACCCCCCATTGTATATTGTATATCTTCGTTCCCATGTCCTGTGTGAAGGCATTTACATTTCCCAAAATTGAACAACATTTGCCACTTTTCAGACCATTTGATCAACCTGTCAAGATCATCTTGTAAATGCTGTCTATCTCCATCATGTTTAATCCTCCTAAATACTTTTGTATCATATGCAAATTTCAACACCTTTCAACATCATCCAAATAGTTGATATATATTAATAATAATATAGGTCCCAGTACTGATCCCTGTGGTACCCCACTCAAAACTGATTTCCAGTTTGAAGCCTCCCCATCAACTACTACCCATTGTCTTCTGTCAATCAGCCATTTTTCTATCCAGTTAATTAAACCATTTCCTATGCCATGGGCCTTTAGTTTAAGCAGTAATTTTTAATGTGGTACTTTGTTGAAAGCTTTCTGAAAATCTAAGTAGATGATATCTACTGGTGATCCCTCATCTACACACTTAGTGATATCTTCCAAAAACATAACATATTTGTTAAGCATGACCTCACTTTTAGAAATGCATGTTGAGATGAGTTTATCAAGTTATGTTTAACAAGAAAATCCACCATGTGATCTTTAATTAGTCTTTCTAATAATTTTCAAATCACTGATGTTAAACTCACTGGTCTATAGTTCTCTGACTTGTTTCTCGAACCCTTTTTAAATAATGGTATAATGTTTGCTTCTTTCCATTCTAAAGGAACCACTCCCTCTTCTAATGATAAGTTGAAAACTGTTGCAAGCGGTATGCTAATTTGTTCTACAATTTCCAATAGTAGTTTGGACGGAATCCCATCCATTCCAGGTGATTTATTATCCTTCATAGCCCTTATTTTCTTAGCTACCATTTCCGGGTTACAATTAGTTGTCGTAAATAGTCTGATTCCGTCCCCTTGACCTTAGCCTCTGGTACTGGCAGTGAACTAATATCTTCCCGGGTAAACACCGAACTAAAATACTCATTCAGGTCTTCTGCTGTTAAGAATCCCTCTGATATTAAATTTCCAGCACTATCGTCTAGAGGACCGACCTTATCCAGAACTTTCTGTTTGCTCCGAACATATAAAAAACCTCTTGCTGTCATGTTTTATATTACAAGCTAATTTTTGTTCACAGCTTCTCTTTGAATGTCTAATTTCAGTTGTAGCTTGGTTAAGTGCTTCTTTATAAATGTTGTAGTCTTCATCATATCCAGTACGTCTATATGACTTCCACATCATTTGTTTGTACTTAATTTTTCTAATGGCTTCTTTCGATAAGGGTTTCTTTCTGGACCATTTCCCTTGGTTTTTCAAGGGAACAAATTTATCGACAATGCAATAAATTTCACACTTTAAGACATTCCAGCATTCTGTTGCTGTCTTATTCTTCAGTGTGTTATTCCAGTCTATCTTTACTAAATATTTCCTCATGTCCCTATATCTTCCTTTGTGGAAATTTCTCCTGTATTGCTTTTTTATTATTCCTTTCTGATTTTACTTTGATGGTAAAATGTATCTGGTTGTGATCACTACTTCCCAGTGGTTCACATATCTTGACATCGTCAACTAATTCATTATGTGAGGACAAAACTAACACATTCTCACCACTGGTTGGTTCTAGCACATGTTGAGAAAGGAAACTATTCTGTACTAAAACTAAAAACTTGTGGTCCTCACTACCCATACTCTGTAGAGATTTCCATTGTATATGACCATGTTAAAATCCCCCATAATAATACAGTCCCGTTTGCTCACTTCCCTTATAGCGGTTTTTACTTTTTCATTCTCTTCTATGCTTACTGTACATTTTGGCTTCGATAAACTAACCCACCTGTTAACATTGAGTTTCCTGTAACTATGTTACACCAAACAGCTTCTTTGCAATGTGCTTCTCTTTCTAACTTTATTTCATAAGCTTGGATAGATTCTTTAATATATATATATAAAATAACTCCACCTCCCTTTCTTCCTATTCTATCTTTCCTAACCATTACATATGTCGGTCCCAATTTGGTATCTGATATATCAGTGGTGGCACATGATTTGGTTATAACTATTATGTGAGGGTAAATATCTTCTACCATAATGTCTTCTCCGTGAATCCCCCTGCATATCTAGTTTAAATAAATGCAACCTGTCCCATTGTCAACAGATCGCAGCAGGTTCTCTGAGAAAACTGCTGCCCACTTAGATGGAGGCCATCTCTCATGTACATATCTTCCCTCCCAACAAAGTATCCACATAAATCTACGAATCCCACCCCCTCTTCTTTACACATCTGCTCAACTAGTGCATTGATCGCCATCCTCTTGCAGTTTCTATATGTTGGCCCACTTCTTCCCATTACTGGCAAAATTCCTGACCGAATAATCTGTTCGACTCTGGTCTTCTTTAACTTCCTCACTAACTGCCTGTACTTCTGTACTATCCCAGTTGTTCCCTCCCTGTCAGCATTATTCCAACGAATTACACAATTTTGGGGGGGCATTCAGACTTAGGATGAATCATATACAGGTATATTTGTTTGTGAACATTTTGTTAAATTGTGCATTTTGTTAAGGTGGCTGCACCGGCTATTATATGCTTCTTTTGAATTAATCATTTGTAATATAAGTTTTGAAGATAAGCTAAAAAAAATTCTCAAAATTTGCCTCAGATACTAAACAATACTCCAGACCAAAAAGAATTGATTTTTTATGTTGTTTAGAGATATTTAAATGTGTTTAAAGACAATTAAAAAAATCACCTTAAAATTACATTTTATTTCATTTTTTTAAGTTACATTAAGTAATACTTCCTGGTTGTTACCAATAATATCAGTGTCACCAGATACTTGTTTTTTGCTTAGAAATGTGATTTTGTTTACTGGCATGTGGCTTATTTCAACACAATTTGACAGACACTTCTATTACTGAGATTTCCCCCCAAGGTTTTCCCTCCAAGTTGTCTCATGATATTGTGTTACGAAAGGCCATGTGTTGAACTTGTTGTGGTAGACAAGATTGATTGACACCTGCTGGGGTCAGTCACGTGTCATTGCAAATGGTGGCTGAGGTCGGGCATTATCAGAGAATAAACAAAACTACCGCCAGTATTTGGTGATTTGACAGCGTGATGCATTTAGGTAATTATAATACAACAGCATAGTGGCATGAGAATAACCAGACTATTATGATCTGCATTCATGGTGAATTAATTTATGTTTGAACTCGGATGACGCACACGTTATTGTCACTATGGAAACATCGTCAGTTTCCAAGAATCTGAAAAGGGACTTTCCACAGACACACTAAAAGTACTAGTTTTTAAAGGACTGATTGGTGACATATGGTGACAGTGCCTTGGTTTTTTTAATAGTACACATGTTCATACTGACACCTACTAATGTTCTATGAAGAAAAAATAAAGAAATCAACTGACATGATACCCGGTGCAGCTACCTTAAGCTGGGAAAGTCATTTCCGTAATTAGTTAATGTGACAAACTGAACTAAGAAGATGCAAATCCTCATTTCCAGCTAGTTTTTTGTGTCACCATTAAAAGTGCAGGTTTGGAACAAATTGTGCATAATTTGTTCCAAATATGTTCCACATAAACGAATATATATGATTCATCCTAAGTCTGAATCCCCCCTAATTTGTGTAATTCGTTAGAGCACCGACTCGTGCGTTGGTCATTAACTGAAAAAGAATTGACCCACAGGAACACAATTATTGGCTATTCGTAAGACTTATTTTGTTTTTCCATTAAGTAGAAACCTTTCATTACCTGCAAACCATACTGATGATAATAATTATGCCTTAAAGGGAATAAAAACATCTATTGCTTGAATTCATGTTACATTACATCCCGTTATCTATTTCCACGTCCACCAAGCAAAAAAATCCAAAAAAAATCAATGAATTAGAAATTCCACATTTTATGCTGTACATCCGGACATTTTTGAATATGCATATTTTTGGCGCGCTTTTCGGGATGCCGAGATGTGACGTCACTTATGACTCAAACTCGCATCAGGCCGACCCTTTCCATGCATTCAGAGCATGCTTACAAGTATAGTTTTTGGGTCGAAACGAGCGTCAGAATGAGTTATTGTGCAATTTTCCGACGTAATACAAACACTAGTCATCATAGAAGAACAAGCAGTTATCTTACGGTTCCACATGAATCCAATTTTATTCAAAACAACGTATGCGAATGGGCTTACAAGTTGACTAGGTTTCGCCGAGCTTGGGCTCGTTTTCAGAATAATTATATCGAATGCAACCAACGGGAGATAATCTACACCAATAAACATACATAGCAAACATATAGTGTATCCAGCCAGTTAGACAGTTTCCGCTGGTCCCGATAGCTCAGTGGGTAGGCGCACTGGTTACTTGTCGTTTATTTTACAATCGGGCGACGCCGGTTCAATCCTGACAGTATGCAAACTATTGATTTTCTTTACACTTTTTTTGTTTATGTTTTCACGAAGTAATATAAACCAAATCGTTTAGTATACTATGATGCACTGTTTGTAAATAATTTTTATTTTTGTAGTAATTATTTATTCGCCACAAAAATGAAAATATGGTCATTATATAACGATGTTTCTAAATGTTATTTATCCAAACAAATATAATGTAATGGATATATAATTTATTAACTGTAAATATATTGTACAGTAATATATTGTAATTATATATGTGAAAAAGATTGTGATCTGTCTGGATAAATACAATTTAGAAACATTGTTATATATAATAACCATATTTTCATTTGTGGCGAATAAATAATTACTACAAAAATAAAAAAAATATTGACAAACAGTGCATCATAGTATACTAAATGATTTGGTTTATATTACTTCGTGAAAACATAAACAAAAAAAGTTTAAAGAAAATCAATAGTTTGCATGCTGTCAGGATTGAACTGGCGTTGCTCGATTATAAAACAAACGCCAATGAACCAACGCGTTTACCAAGTCAGCTATCGGGGCCGGCAGAAATTCGCTGACTGATTTCAGTTGTTATGATAAATTGTACAACTCCTCCTTCATACATCGATATTCTAGTGATATTATGAGATTTTACACGTTACTTTCTGTAGCTGGATACGATATATGTTTGCTATGTATGTATATTGGTGTACATTATCTCTCGTTGGTTGCATTCGATATAATTCTTCTGAAAACGAGCCCAAGCTCGGCGAAACCTAGTCGACTTGTACTACAAGTTGTAGGCTCATTCGCATTCATTGTTTTGAATAAAATTTAATTCATGTGGAACCGTAAGATAACTGCTTGTTCCTCTATGATGACTAGTGTTTGTATTACATCGGATTATTGCATAATAACTCATTCTGACGCTCGTTTCGACCCCAACATTATCCATGTAAACATGCTCTGAATGCATAGAAAGGGTCGGCCTGCTGCGAGTGTGAGTCATGTGTGACATTAAGATACCACGTGATCGCCTAGCTCATTAAAATTTTATTTTCCGCGGGAATCGCTACACAGACGGGTTTAAAACCGAATTTATGCTACAAATGTATTTTTTTAATGTTCTCGAATGTTACATGCAATATTAAACTTTCTGTACACGTGGAAAACGGATTTTAGCTAATGCCTTGTTTTTATTTCCTTTAATTAATCAAGCTATTTTTTAACAGAAACAATGCCAATATTATAACTACCTCATGCACCCGTATATATTAACGATATATTATATTTATATCGCATGCGAACAAGCATACAGTAATGACAGCGCCACTGTACGGAATTTCTCTGAAGCTTTACACAATATAAATTTTACAGTAACTGCGGAGCAACGGATGGTCGCCGCCATAGAAGTCGAGTTTTACTTGAGTTTGTTTTTCCGAAATTTGATTGTTGTAGGAATGTTAAATAATTTTTTTGTAACGTAGTGTGTGTATATGTATGTAAGATGTGAGAAGTTTGGCGGCTGTAGGCCCTACGTGGTCGTTTTCATGGTTAGGTCAGAAAGTAAAAGATCGCCCTAATCAGCACTGTCACTGCGTGTGTGTCACTCACTGACTCGCTGTCAGTGTCATCATCCCACCCACGTATTTTGCAATCACACACGTGCACAGGACGGGAAAACAGACACTGACAGAGTCTACACTGTCCACAGCTCAACATCACGAAAAAAACATAACTTACGCGTGATTCGCCATCCGGTCTCCTGTGTTTTTTTTTAAACCTGTCTTTTATAATGCTCCGGCCCAGGTTTCTGTTGGGTTTATTTTTACCCATATTCATAAAATGCCACAAACGTAAAATTTCATTAAGCACGTTATTCTTCCTAGGCACATGCGTATGTGTAAAACGTCATTGGTTTGCGCTCTCTTCCAAGTTCTACCGTAGCGCCCCTTGCGATCACAAGTTTCAACAATTCACAGTAGCGCCATCTGTCGGTGACATGTTCCTGTCACTGGAGATGAGTACACTCGCATTATGAATAACGTTTCAATATGCAGTTGTTTTTAATTTTTTGTTATTGTAATGTTTAGTGATCGATCGCCAAGCGGCGTCGTGGTCACATGAACATTAAGCATTTAACATTTAAGTTTGACATTAACAATATTCTGTTTATATGTCATCACGTTATGTTCTACTATAACATTGTCCTATTTGTGTTTTAAGTACGTTAGATACCAGATATCACTGAACAGATAATTTCCTTCGTTATAATTATGCATGTATTAATGTACCATAATTTAGACAGGCTCATAGTATACAGGGCCTGGCCCTATGCAGTTGTACAATTGCGATCTCGGATTAAAGTCTGGGCTTGGCTTCTACCATGAGGCGTGCAAACATATCGTGTCGTTTCGTGACGTGTACATTGACCTCTTACGCTACCTACCCGCTTGGCTAAGTGTAAGGTATTTGTGGCGTAAGGTGAGGGTTGACCAGGTTCATCCTGGCTGCTTTCTTTGCTCTGCACTAGTGAACGCAGTAGTTCAAGGAACGTAACACCACCTACATATACTGATGTGCACCGTTCTTTGCGTACAAAGATCACATATTCAACCGTGTGTCTGTATTCGTGTTCCTGTTCAGTGGATGGAACGTTTCAAAAACATGAATCCCAGAGCCGTGGACTCCGCAACAACGCTTACAACAGACTAAACCCTCGAATGTTTTGGCTGTAGACGAATCCTTCCCTTTTCGGGCAGTATTAAAAATGCATCAGTATTAATCAGCTCCACAGTGGAACCAATAAGACAGGACGTTGGTTTGCATAGTATGTGGTTTCTGAATGTGGAGTATTTTAAATCATATGTTGTTGTCTTCTCTCATCTAGATATTCGACTCCTGGAGCCTTCTGCCGTGTAACAATGGCTAATGCAGCAGTTCACCCAGGACTTGTGCTCTTTTACCAGATATTTGTGATCCATATTTCTAGAGATGTCACAGTGCGTGTGTGCCTGCATGCCTTGTGCAAGTGAACACGACTGTGTAAGTGTGCTTGCGTACGTGTGTGTGTTGTGTGCACGAATACATGTAAGCACATATTCAACTTCCACTTCGCTCTACAGCGACATTCCTGACTTCGTGGAGATTTCGAACAAGAGCGAGCCGATGCAGATCGTAACGCTGTTGAACAACTTCTACAACTTCCTCAACAGTAAGCTCGAGTACTACGACGTGTACAAGGTGGAGACGATCGGCTCCATCTACATGGTCGTCAGCGGCTTGCCTCTGCGCAACGGTAACCGCCACGTCGTCGAGATCGCCACCTAGAGTTGACCGAGGACTTCGTTATCCCACACCTGTCCGGCCGACAATTCGTGTTTCGTTTTGGCTTCCATACATGTCAGTCTGGCTTCCATACAGGTCAGTCTGGCTTTCACATAGGTCAGTCTGGCTTCCAACAGGTCAGTCTGGCTCCGCACAGGTCAGTCTGGCTTCCATACAGGTAAGTCTGGCTCCGCACAGGTCAGTCTGGCTTCCACATAGGTCAGTCTGGCTTCCAACAGGTCAGTCTGGCTCCGCACAGGTCAGTCTGGCTTCCATACAGGTCAGTCTGGCTCCGCACAGGTCAGTTTGGCTTCTACAAAGGTCAGTCTGGCTTCCACACAGGTCAGACTGGCTTCCACAAAGGTCAGTCTGGCTCCGCACAGTTCAGTCTGGCTCCACACAGGTCTGTCTGGATTCCACTCAGGTGGAATGTATATAATATTGTGTGTGCGTGTGCGTGTGCGAGTGCGTGCGCGTGTGCGTGACTGTGTGTGTGTGTGCGTGTGTGTGTGTGTGTGTGTGTGTGTGTGTGTGTGTGTGTGTGTGTGTGTGTGTACGTACTGGGCTTGGTTTTTACCATGAGGCCTACGCCGCGTGCAAACGTATCACTATCGTGTCGTTTCGTGACGTGTACATTGAGCTTTTACGCTACCTGCCCGCTTGACTAAGTGTAAGGTAGTCGTGGCGTAAGGTGAGGGTTGACCAGGCTCATCCTGGCTGCTTTCTTTGCTCTGCACTAGTGAACGCAGTAGTTCAAGGAACGTAACAGTAATATTTCTTAAATTGTCAAGTAATCTGGATGCTTTTTTATGTATGCTGGTGGTGATCATTACAATATTCCAGGCAACTTTTTTGTTGAAATCCGGGAGATTTATCAGCGGTTCCGCACGCTTCCCGTTTCGCACTGTGTCGTGGCGCTGTCTGTGATCTTGACGTCGGAAGACGGGTTATAGAAACCACCTGGATCTCGGTTCGGTAGAAATAATTAGGCATTTCTAAGACGAGTTGGCGAAGGCAATATATTTAGATGGGAATGTGCTGGATAAATTAGAAACGTAGAAATTGTATAGAAAGGTATGTCAGACATGACGCAGCCTAGAGGCGTAGGAACATTAATCCAGCCTGTATAATTGGAAATGTAGAAATTGTATAGAAAGGTATTAAGATCGGACTCGACGCTGTCTAGGGGCATGGTAACATTAATCTGCCCCGTCTCTTCAAGTGATCGAGTCTCATTTATTTTGCTTTGTAGAAGTTGTAGTGGAGACAAAGGAATTCAATAGAGGGTACACTATAATTCACATTTGGTAGGCTGAAAGAAAACGCTCATCCTGCCGGATTGACCCTGACGTGGTGGTTAGGTTACCCTGATGTCCTTGTAGAGACGGAGTGAAGTACGCATGTGCAGTGGTCTACGGATGCATAAACACCCATGCGTGAAACAGGTTTGCAGGGTAATAAAGAAGAGGTTTAAAAAGGAGGTTGATTAGAGAATCTGGAGGAGAGGGGGCGGGGAAACTCTCCACAGGGACGGTCGAAGATGTCCCTGGCATTATTTTAGAATCGAAATTACAACTTTAATATGGGACTGTTAGCCCATACCATGTTTCTGTTAAAATACCGGCCACTTTTTACATTTTAAACGTATATGCTCTAGAGGCGGCGGGAATGTAGTACGGCCAAATCCAGAGTCTTGATTTCACTTAGATGATGAGTCAAGGCAGTACTTACCTTATACCGACGCCGTGTACATGAAGTGTTCTATATCCTCCGTGAATAAATTCGACATGAAACTGGAATCTAGCGTTTCTACTTACCGACTACTCATACAGACACCTAGAATCGGGGATGTAATTTAAGTCCGATTCTGGCTAGCGTGAACCCAACTTACACAATACACATGCACTCCTGTAGGGTCGGATCCCAAGACGGACGCAGCCCTGAAAGGGTCCAGACTTTACAGGGTGATGGCGGTGAGGGGGTGCTGTTGATAAATTTTCGTCGCCGTGCCGGTATGATATCTGCTTTTTAGCTTCTCCGCTGATTCGGCTCGACTCATGAAAGAAAATTCGGGAGATTTGTCGGGACATCGGGAGAAATACACCAAAAATCTGGGAGACTTCCGGATTTCACGGGAGAATTGGCAGGTATATTACAAGAGAGAAACCGCGCGCAGTGGGTAACCTGCATAGAGGCGCGTGCCCTGGTGGCGGATGGGGGAAGCCCTTAGTATGAGGGGTTGCACCGAATAAAATTGAAGGTGCCGTGGACCAAACTTGCCATAGGAGAAGGACAACTCTGATTTTAAAACCGGGCAGACCCAGCTCGTTAACCTCGCCAGGTAGTCGGTCTAGGAGGACAACTCTGATTACAAACCCGGGCAGGCCCAGCTCGTTAACCTTGGCAGGTAATCGGCCTAGGAGAAGGATAACTCCGATCTCAAACCAGAAATTCTAAGAGGGCGGCTGTCATGGTGGTCACATGACCTGCCTCCTGGTGGAAAGAAGTGCAAGTAGTGCCACCTGGCGGAATGTTATGGAGGTTGTGCCTCCTGCGGGAAGGTGAGATATGAGGGGTATGCAGTAATAATTAGTGAGTAAGTAAGGATAATGAGGTATTCACTTAGAGAGGTGTGTGTGTATGAATGCGCGTGTATGAAAGAACGAACGAAACACGAAAGTATATGAGTGCACACGAATGTTATTGACTAAATATACAAGCGTACGATAATTAACATATGCATGCGTGTGTGATATCATGCAAGAAACCGTATTTTATTAACTAAAGCAAGTGGACGATGTGACGTGACTTGCGGGTGACTGAATACCACGCCAGCGGTCGTGAGCTTACGGGTCAGTACGACCACGCCAGTGGCTCGTATGGTGGTACGACTTACGGGTGACTGAACACCGCGGCAGAGGTCGTCAGCTTACGGGTGTCTGACCACCCCGCCATACACTCGAACGATAATGATGATGATGATACCTGCCCGTTAATGAAACACGGTACATGCACGATATGTCAAACACGCCGTTGGTCCTATGATGACCGCACACATGTTAAGTTTCAGAAACGCCAATCCAGGAGATTTATACATAAATCAGAGGGTCTCAAAAAATCGGGCATTTATACGTTAATCAGAGGGTCTCAGAAAATCAGGCATTTATACGTAACTCGGAGGATCTTGGAAAATCAGGCATTTATACATAAATCGGATTAAAATATAACACAAAAGGATACTTTCCATAGACATTAATAATCATGTTAAATAAAACGTTAAGTTTCGGAAATGCCCATGCATGAGATTTATGCGTATATTGGAGGGTCTTGTAATATCAGGAAATTTTGTGTAAATTGGGGGTCTCAGGATATTATGGAATTGTGTATAAATCTGAGTATTTCATGTTATGAAAATGGTCACAGATCACCGTTATTTCCTAATGCATTGCACATGTGCTCTTAAATCAATGGCATATAACAGCAAGTTAATATGTATTTAATGTGTTACATTAAATAAATTATATGTGGACATAAAATAATTAAATAAATTATATGTAAACTAAAATGTACGTGGCTTTATATGTATCGTAGAAAGAGGAAACAATTTACTAATTTGATGTTCTAGGCATATGTGTTCATACATTAAATATATCTATATATATATTATGGTGCAAAGAACCTTGCATATAGGCAGTAAATACACGTTTTTTATTACAAATATTTTATTACATAATTACAAACAGATACTATATCCACAAATATAAGAACCAGAACTTAGCATTGTATTTTCTTCTACCATGGCCTGGGTGACGGAGACATGCGTGATGAATGTACTATTTGTGACCTTGGCTTTGGCCTTGCTGGTGGAGCATTTGATGTTATAAAATACATATTTTCATGTATAACGTGTTCCAGTTCTAACAGTTACATGGATTAAATAAAACGTGCAAATAGTGGAGATGGATCTACTGACATTATTTGAGTATAGATTGAAACGGATTACACTTCGTTCTACAAGATCTGCAAGCTGGCGGTGGGCGATAATATGGAACTCGCCGCCGCAAGCGCGGTTCACTGTGCTCGTCTAAATCTTATATGCAATATCAACCACAGGCAAGACCCAAGAAGATTATAGTTGTTGTTGTCTAGTCAACGGAAGGCATGGTTTAAGCAACCCCTTTTCGCTTTGTTGTCAGAGCGGCCTTGGTCCAACGTCCCTATTCATGAGATTTAGCTCAGTGTCTGACTGATTGCAATTAACTCACTGACACTGGCCCTGGTATTGACCGGTATTCACCACTCCCTGTTGACCTAGAAAAACATACTTGAGTCAGCCGGAAATAAAAAACAATTAGGCCATGCGGAGTTCGGAAAATAAGATACAAAACAAATTGTTTGGTTTCACCGAAAATCCAGGAGATTTTTCCAGGAGATCGGGGGATTTGATGGATTTCCAGGAGTCCCCCAGCGAATGCAGGAGACTTAACATGTATGATGACCTAGTTATCGATAACGAAACAGTAGTAAACATAGCGCCGAAACACACATCTTATCTCAATTGTTTAAGCCAATCAAGTACACGGCAATCGTTTGCTACCAGATCAGTGCCGAAACCGTTCACGAATTCCTTTATAGGAAATCCGCTACACAGTATTGCCTGCAAACGTTAGACACGGGACTCTGAAGTCTCTTGGAATTATGAGTCCATTCTACACAATGTTTATTCATGAATCGGCGGAACTCGACGTGCCATGGCGCCAAGCCGTACGAGCAGAAGTATCATGACATTTGCCGTCCAGGTACAGCGCTATTAAAATGTTCAGTCGATTTCTTGGTGTTGTTGTGTGTTGCATACGAAGGCGGCCGGGAAAGCGTCTATCGTCATCGCGAGTAGTCTGTCTTTGGCTACGATCGCGCGAACGATGGCCTCGGCGTGTGGATCCAGGCAGAGTAGGTGGGCTATCAGCAGGGTCTCCATCAGAAGTCGCATATGACGTTGCGACTCTTGTCGATCTCCAGCACGGTCTCGAACTCGGCGTAGGCGACGACGTTCACAGTGGTCGTCAGTGCATCACGGAAATGAACCTCGATGCGCAGGTTGCCCTTTTGTACCAGATGGAAGCATCAGTCGTCGCACGCGTCTGGGGTGAGATCCAAGCTGAAGAAGGTGTAGCCGTGTCGGAAGTCGGCGCGAGACAAGCCGTTCCCTTCGTCCTGCCACATCTTACCTGTTGAGATAAACAGGTTGTGGTAGCACCAGACGAAGAGGTCGTCGCCCAAATTGGGCTGGAAAGATTTTGAGGGTATCTGTCGTCGGTCCACGTACGCGGCGAGGAAGTTGATGTGTTTGTTTTTGGCATGGAACGGAGTTTTGGTGTAGGTTCTGTTGTAGGCGTCATTATCGATGCAGCACAGCACGAGTCGTTTTTGGAAGAGTGCCAAAGAAGAGGCTGTCGTGCGTGTGCGAGCGGGTACCTGTTGGGTATGGAGTAGACCTTGCAGTCGCGGGTCGCATCGGATACCGCTTGACGAGTGTCGTAGTCGTTGTAATTCATCTTTAGAACAGCGCCGTCCGTCCCAGTCGGAAATGAAATGTCAACGTCACCTTACCGACCTCGTATCGAACTCTTTACACACGAAAGGGACGTATTGGACGTTATCGAAACTATTGGCCACGGTGGACCTGTTCCGTCCGATAACCGCAACGCTCCGCAACAACGGTGCGAGACTATCGTCAATGACACGTGACTCCACGAAGTCCATGTAGACGTACATGGTGATGAATCCTTGATGCATATCCACCACGGAAGCGGCCTCTTTTTTCGTAGGCGTACTCACCACCACCAACACTGTTTGGTGTATCGGAGTCGGTGGTCAACGTTGGACTGATGTTGTTTCCACGCATGGGTGGGGGATGTGGGCGCGTGTGGACTTTGTGTCGGTACTGGTGATCACCGTCGTATGGAAACCTATTAATGTCTCCACGGCACTCCCTAAGGGTATGCTAAACTCGGTTGTGGGTGTCATGTGCAAGGTCACCTTGTGAGAGACGCCGCTGTAGCTCAGTTTCGCCTTGACCTTATCCGTCGAAATTGTCAACAGTGCCCTGTTAATGACGCGCAACCATTTGGTACAACCTTGTCGTGCCGACCACCGTACAAGCGCTGCCACACCTCTTCCTGATTCGACGCATTCACCTGCGACGGAGGCATACCGATGCTGCGGTGGGGGTGTCGTTGTACGAGCGTACCAGGTCCTGAAGGATATCTATGTATCGCCACATTTCGTGTTTACTCAGGTATCGCCACATACGCATCTTTAACGTGCGATTAAAGCGTTCCAAGATGCTCGCCTTGGTCTCCTCGTTGTAAGTGGAGAAGTGATGGATACCGTACTTTTCCAATACACCCCGAACGCCACGGTTCAGGAATGCCAGTCTTCTATCGGTCTGCAACGTCAGCGGACGATCACCATCGTCGGTGAACAGTCCGTCCAGCGCCCTCACCATCGACGTCGCCGATTTAGTCTTCAGCGGAACGCACCGGGCGACTTTCGAGAAGACATTGATTACCGTGAGTAGAAACGTCGTACCGTCGTTGTCTCCTTTCAGACTGGACACGTCGACGAGATCGGCCTGCCACTGTTGACTCCGGCCTCCGACGACAACTCATCGCCGCTTGAAATGAACTCTCACCGGTTTGTGAAGGGTACAGGCGTTCTGTTCCGATAGCCATTGTTCGAAGAGCTTCCTCGGTACATGCTCGATAGGTCGGAAGGTGGTTCGGCGTAAAGAGTCGATTCCCACGTAACTCCCCACCTTGGCGCAGTCGAAGTAGACTCCCTGCAGCTGTTTACGACGCCGGACCATGCTTGATGAATCAGATAGTCGATCAGATAGTCGATGGTAATCGCACACACGTCTTGAAGTCCGGCGTAAGCGATACCGGCGAAGAGACCATGCCGACTGTCCCGTGGATCGAACATTATTCTGTCGATTCGTGACGGTGGGCCTCCTTTAAAGACTCTCTGTTCCGATGTCTTGTTTCCTCCCGACGGTGGCGTGGGTAGGGCGGACGGGTCCATTCTTCGTCGACGCGCGAGGGGTGTCCACTGAAACGTTCGTCGTGCTCTACCTAGCGATCGTGGGGCTGCTGCCGCCACTGCACTCTTCTTTTGTGCCTGTTGCAGGTGTAGTTTCCTGCCCTCGTTACTCACCAACTCCATGGGTAGGTTCATGTCGCCGAGTTGGCGCGCAAACACTTGCTATCCCGTCGCGTTTGTCGTGACGTTAGATACGACGATACCTCCACCACACGAGGAGCGAAGGGGAACATACAACAAGACGTGCTAGACGTACAAGTACACCCCGAACTGCTACTCCTACGACTGCTCGCGTCCGCGACATGGTGTTCTATGACGAATGATTACGTGACATATGTCTAAAGAGTGTTATTTTGTTTGGTCTACTGTCTGTCTACTAACCGCGTGACAGCAATAGGCGCATCTAAGCCCAACTGACGTAGGGCCGCTTTTCCTGTTTGCGTCAGCAGTGTTTCGGCGTAGACTAACACAACAATCGATCGTTACACGTCCACCGGATCCATAGTGACTCCGTCCTCGTGGACCACGCACTTGTCGTAGAAATAGGTCAAAGCCGCATATTTATGGATGTACGTCAGCACGGACGAGTGGTTCACCCGGAACCCACGGCTCTTTCCGCTTCCGCTCCGTCGATTGGTCAGCACGTCCAGGAACGCCTGCTTGTCGATGGTGTTGAGTCGTTTGTTCAGTCCCTTGCAACACGTTTCGGTGCCGCTCCACGGACGTCCGGTCAGTCGACAGCGCACGTACTCGCACTGATGATCGGCGCAACATCCGGACGGTAGCTATTCGGAGCGGTAACGAAAGTGTTCACGCAGTGCCGGGATCCCGACATCGTCGACGGACTCTCCGGCCAAAGCTAAATAGGCGCTGCCCGTATCGGTTTCGCAGTACTCGAACAGCGGACGTTCCACGTACCTGTCCATGAAATCGTAGTAGAACTCCAACATGCGCAGTTTGGCCCACAGCAACAGGAAGAAGCCCACGTGCACGGGCAAAGCGTATTTGACGCTGCGCTTGTGTAACTCGTACGCATCTTCGGTGACGTCGTCGAGCTGTCGGAACCGATGATCGTTGATCATGATCGACGCCCTCTTCTCCGTGCAGTAGGTGACGTCACGGTTCCTATCGACGTTATTTATAAATTTCCCATACGAAGATCATGAACTTGTCGAGGTGGACGTCTACCTCGCGACGTGCAGCGGACACTGCCTCGTTGAATCGACTGAAGGAGGCGACCGGTGTATATTCGATGAACTGGTAGACGAGGGTCACCTCGAGTCGGTGCTCGAGGTACTATCGCAAGAGAGGTGTGGCGAGCAAGATCTTATCTCCACGATTACTTCCGACGAGCATGCGGCGCGGGGTTATCATGATGTCGTGTTATTCGGTTTATCGACGCATGAACGGTCCGAGGTAATCGCGGGTCATGTGAAAATTACAAAATGTGCACGCAATTCCTCCGGTACACGAATGTCGCACTGAATCATTCCGAACACGGTGCCGTTGCGTACGCCTGTCAGGATCTGTTGTGATGTCATCTTCCATCGCACGTGTCGACGGCGGTGAAAGGTGGCGTCCAGAAACAGTTTTACACACGGATCGCGTCTCGTCTCTTTCCACTCGCATTCCCACAGCTCGAAGATCCTGATAAAGTGACGAAGGTAGGCCGTGTTCTTTCACGTTTCAGCGAGCAGTTGAGCCATGGGTTTCCCGTTGACCTCGTTGACCTCTCGTCGGGTACACGGACATCCGTGGTAGTAGCATCCGTGAAACTGATACGCAATCTTTGTTTCGCTGCACCAACCGTCCACCAGCAGTTTGCCGATTCTCTTCTCTCGTCCGTTGGATTGATGGTGTATAGCGCGTCCGGTACGTTCGGACTCCCACGTCAGCCATTCCGTAGCCATCTGTCCGGTCGGCTGTGCCGGTTCGGGTCGGAACTCCTTCTCCTCCCGTCGTCGGGTGTACCATCCCGTCGGCATGTCTTGCGATAGGGACCAGAGGTAGAGTGCTTTCGCGTCATAGCCAACTATGGACTGACACGTTCGAGCTGCTGTGCCATATCTTCGACAGCTCTTTCTCGTGATGTCTGATGAAGATGAATGACGCCCCTCCAACGATGTTATCTCTGACCAGCTGATGGAGATCCTTGTTCGTCTCGTTGAAGAGCGTAAAGAAGGTCTTCCTTGGAATATAGTTGAACAGGTAGGTCAAGGTCAAACCGGGTATACTGATGCCTTGCTTGAACATGTCAAGACCTCGTTGCCGATGGAAGGCAAAAGGTTTGTTGATGGCCTCCAAGAACGGCACGATGTCCCTGTTGTTGTACGAGACGAGAAAGTCCCGCAACGTCTTTATATCGTTGTTTCTGGGTGTAGTCGTCGTCGGATATACCTTCGTTCTTCAGTCAACAGAAGAAGGCCTCTTTGGGAGGCAGAGCGGTGTCGTCGAGTCTCTCCAAGCTGTCCATGTATTCGTACGGGAAATGACCTTTCGTGGCCTCGCAACCGTACGCTTTCAAGTACTTATTGTACGAGAATCCCGTTGCGATGTAATGAGTCATAGCAAGAAATTTCAGGTCGTCCATCGATAGACACATAAAGGTGTTGTTACGTTTAATCACATAAAAACGCGCCGACACCCTCGTCGTTGGCTTCCTCTTCATCCTCCCCCTCCTCCTCTGTTTCTTTCGTGGATAGGAAGTAGGGCACCAGGAACTGTTTGACGACGTTGAAATTGTACCTGCCCGAGTTGAATCCGATGACAGGCAACTGATGAAGCCAACCGTGCAATTGACCCATGAACGATTTGTTGGGCTTGGTCGGTTGCCGCTGTGACTCTTCGTCCCCCGCCTGTGCAAGTGCCTCTTGTTCGTCCCAGCTCGCCTTCTTTTCCGCGAGTTGGTGAAACACGCTCTCTTAATCGTCTTCGATGGTTTCGTAGACGGCATAGCTCATGGATTGAAGGATAGACATATTGTCGGACTCCTATTTGTTGCTATCACCATCCGTGATGAGACATCGCACTTGTTCGAATCCGGGAACGTTACTCACCAGATACACAATCAACGGCACGTGACGAGCCACCCAGTGCGCCTTGGCACTGTCCGATGGAGGCTGTGACGTATCGAACCAGGACTCGAAGTCGAAGGTGGCACGATAGGGGTAGTAGCGTAGTAGCGCAGCCACACGGGAACACGAATATTTTCGTCGTCCAAACGCTGGAACACTGTCGGAGACGGATGGTAGGCGCCGCCGGTATAGATTCGTCGCACACCTCCCGTACACGTGCGCTCGTGTCTCTCCAGTTTGGATACGTATTTCCATAACGAGTCGCCACAATTCCAACATCGATAAGAGTGACAGTACATGTTTACGTCTTGTATGTAGGAAACGTGTGTCTCGTGGAGATTGACGTACAATGTTTCGGGATAGTGACACAATGATCGACGGTCGAGTTGAGCAGTCTTCTTCCGGTTCGATGAGTATGTAGACGCACACGTTGGTCTCGAAGGTGGTCTCTACGCGATAGAGGTCGTCCAAAGTCACCCCAACAAAGTCACTCCGTCTTGATCGTACTTCTCGTAGAGCTCGTTTACAGTGGGTTCCAGGTGACGTCGGTCACACCTACGATGCAGAGCCAGACACCGGAAGAGACAGATTGTCGGTGTACTTTTGGAATGGATGGGTTCCCTTTCCAGGCCGATGACGGCTTTGTTCTTCGTGATGTAGCTCGGAAGTGTGACGTCCACACATACTATCAGATGGTCCACGATACGGTTGACGAAGAATGTGACATTCATGACCACTTCGCATACCTATTGACTGTCCGGACATTGATTGATTACCCATTGCAACACGCTTGTTTCTCGGATACGCTCCAGAAATGCGTCAAACCCTTCGGTGTTGGTAACATTTAAATAAAATATGTGGAATACACTGGAAAGTCACTCTTCAATACGAAAGTCATACGAACAATTAAGAGTACCATTTCAACTAATTTTATTCTCTGAGACTAAAAATTACAATAATTTTCATAACACATTGTCGTCTCAATACTGCACACTACATATATAATGTCAAAGAACAAACAGGTATTGGTTAGAACAATAACGCCACTAGTATCATATCATAAACTGACTAAGAACAAACTAGTCTTAACTACAACATAGTATTCGACTATACCACAACAACTATAATACGTGTTCATCTAAAACTACTAAGCACAAGCTGGCATTAACTTTGAACCTCTAATTACCCTAAATAACCTATAATTACCCTTAATTATCCCTACATACAACTTGATTGCCCTTGAATTACACTTAATTACACCTAGTTACCTCTTATTTACCCTTAAATACCCCTAATTACAATTAGTTACCCGTAATTACCCCTCAGTTAGCCTGACGTACCTTTCATTACCCTTAATTACCTCTAGTTACCCTCAATTACCCATTAGTTTCCCTTAATTACACGCGATTACCCTTTAATTACCCATAATTACCTCTTAATTACCCTTGATTAATCATAATTACACTTAGCTACCCCCAATTACCCTTACTTACACACAATTACAACTAAAACTACTAAACACAAGCTAGCATTAACTTTGAACCCCCAATTACCCCTTAATTACCCATAATTACTTATCACTTGATTACCCATGAGTTACCCATAATTGCACTTAGTTACCCGTAATTACCCCTTATTTACCCTTAAATACCTTTATTTACCTCTAATTACCCTTAATTGTCCATTAGTAACCCCTTAGTTACCCCTAATTACTATATTTACCCGTGATCATCCAGTAATTACCCCTAATTACCTCTTACTTACCCTTAAATACTTATAATTACACTTAGTTACCCCTAATTACCCACAATTACCATTTAATTACCCCTAATTACCCCTTAGTTACTCCTAAGTATCCTTAATGACACCTTAAGTATCTCTAATTAATTATTAATTACCCTTACATACTCATCACCTCCGCATGAGATCTATAGAACCTAAAAGCAATAGAGAAACCCCTTTTGTCACCCGTGAATCTAACATACATACTCGGGAGGTCAAGCGCACGTTACGAGGTTCAGTGGGCGATAAAATACATAATTAGCATCACATACTTACTTGTTCGACACGTGAAAGATTCATTTTGTCCTCGGGGGATGACTTGTCGTGGGCACTCACCATGTTCAAGAGTCGTCAGCGTTTATTGTAACGTCTCGACTAAAACGCTTTATGAATTTCTGTAATGTTTTATACTCGTACCAATGTGGGTTTAGAGAAGGCATATCAACGTCACACGCTTTTGTAGAAATTATTGACAATATTACAAGTGCGCATAAGAAGTGTGCGATAGGTGTATTTACAAGCCTCAAAAAATCTTTTGACACTGTTGACTATCAACTGCCGTGTAAAAGCTTGAACTTTATGGTATTCGTGGAAATTCATATAATTGGATCAGTAGTTACTTGGATAACCGTAGCCAATTTGTAGACATTGATGGGTACAGCTCAGACATACAACGAATAACATATGGAGTTCCACAAGGATCAATGCTTGGTCCGAAGCTGTTTATTATGTATATCAATGACATTTGCAATGTTTCTAAATTGGTAAAGATCTTTTTATTTGCCGATGACACGAGCATCTTCTGTTCAGCTAACGATAAAAAAAGAACTTGAAAACATTGTATACAATGAATTAGATAAATTACAGTTATGGTTTTCAATCAACAAATTATCTTTGAGCATTGCCAAAACCAATTATATGTTATTTTCTGGTCGAGCACATTTGCATGATATAAATATAAATATGAAAAATACGCAGATTTTAAGAGTGCGAGTTACGAAATTTCTAGGCGTGCTTACCGATGAATCATTGAGCTGGAAAGACCAAATCAGTCGAGTAAAATCAAAATTATCAATCAGTGTTGTTATTGTTGTGTATTTAGAACTACGTGTTGATGCGTAATTACTATTGTTTTGTATCGGCGTAATGATCCATAATTGGATACTATAAAAAGTAGTTCCTGTTCCGCCATCTTATGGTTATGTCGTGTTTTGTAAATATATAGTGTATTTAGACGAAATACGCTACACTGGCGACGAGGATGACTCAAAGAATTCGTCAATCCACTTGCGCAGGTCGGTAGAAGAAAAGTGATGAACTGTCACGCTGGTACAAGACAGTATTACAAGTGTGCGTTGACTTGTGTCGAACTTCGAAGCGCTCGGAACTCCGATAAAAACGTGTTACCGTATTCGCTGCAATGGCCGCCCCCATTGGCAAAATTGAAACTTTCGACAGCTCGGTAGAATCGTGGCTAGCTTACTATGAACGGTTAGAACAATATTTTCTGGCGAATGACGTTCCAGATGTGAAACAAGTGCTGGCTTTGATGAGTCTTATAGGAGGTAAGACGTACAGTCTGCTGAGAGATTTGTGTGCGCCGGATAAACCTGCCACGAAAACATTCGCTCAGTTAACGGCGATACTTAGTCAACATCTGTCACCTAAGCCTCTCGTGATTGCAGAAAGGTTTCGTTTCTACAGGAAGGACCAACAAGAGGGAGAAAGTGTTGCGCAATATGTTGCACAAATTAGAAAACTGTCAGAACATTGTGAATTTGGAGAAAATTTGGGAGATTCCCTGCGAGACCGATTTGTGTGTGGCCTAATAAACGAACATATACAAAAGAGATTGTTGTCAGAAATAACACTGACGTTTGAGCGTGCGGTGGAGATTTCAGTGGCCATGGAAACAGCTAAAAGGGATGCTGCTGAACTGGGGCAGTACAGAAATGGTACGGCTGCACACAAAGTCCATGTCAAGCCAAAAAGAGGAGAATATAGCAAACCATGTTATAGATGTGCACGGTCGGGCCACACCCCGGAAGATTGCAAATTCAAAGAGGCACAGTGTCATAAATGCAAAAAGAAAGGACATATCAAGCCAGCGTGCCGTGCCAATACACATGGAAACCAACGTTGCCAGGGTAACGATGCATCGCATGGTAGTACTGGTGGTAAACACACAGGTTCCCAACATGTACACGTGATTGAAGATGTATATGACAGTGATGCTGAGAATGTAGCTGCTCTGGAAATACATACCATGGACCGATCGCCTGATACCAGGATTATTTGGGTAAATCCTAAAATAAATGGTAAACCATTACAAATGGAACTCGATACAGGCTCGGCAGTGTCGGTGATAAACAAGCAACGGTTTGATGAGTACTTTCCCGAAGTAAAGACACAACACACTTCGGTGGTCTTAAAGACCCATTCTGGCGAAGAAATTGCTCCACTCGGCATGGTATATGTCGATGTAGAGTACAATGGACAGCAACAAAACTTGCCATTATATGTGTCAGAAAGGGAGGACCAGCATTGTTTGGGCGCCAGTGGCTTAACAGGATTAAGCTAGACTGGAAGTCCATCAAACACATCACTGCAACGAAGCATACAGGGAGTATGCAGGAACAACTGGATGCATTTAAATTGGAGTTTAAGGAAGTCTTTCAAGCCGGACTTGGAGCCATCCAAGGACCCAAGGCGAAACTCCATCTCAAGGAGGGGGCAACTCCAAAATTCCACAAGGCCAGACAAGTACCCTATTCACTACGCCCGAAAGTTGAAGCAGAACTTGAGAAAGAAGGAATCATCACAAAAGTTGATTGGAGTGAATGGGCAACTCCAATCGTGCCTGTACCTAAGTCAAACGGATCGGTAAGAATATGCGGTGATTTCAAGGTCACCATAAATCCGGAACTGAAAGTGGATCACTATCCGCTACCCCGGATTGAAGATGTCTTCGCAAATCTCAGTGCATGTGAGAAATTCACAAAGATTGATCTCCGTCAAGCTTACCTGCAACTCGAAATGGAGGAGGAGTCAAAGAAGTATCTGACTATCAACACGCACAAAGGACTGTTTCAGTACAACCGACTGTTATTTTGCGTCGCATCTGCACCTGCAATCTGGCAAAGAACAATTGACCAGATACTACAGGACATTCCAGGAACACAAGTTATTCTGGATGACATCATCATTACTGGGAAGACTGACCAGGAGCACCTAGCGAATGTGCGCCGAGTCCTCGAGCGTCTACGCGATTACAATCTCAGGGCTGAAATAACGAAATGTGAATTCTTCAAGGACGAAATCACATACTGCGGACACAGAATCGACAAAGAGGGACTCCACAAAATGCCTGAGAAGATCGACGCTATAGTCAATGCGCCCAGACCGGAGAATGTAGCTCAGCTGAGGGCATACCTAGGCCTGCTTAACTACTATCACCGGTTTCTGCCAAATCTGTCCACAGTAGTATGGCCACTAAACCAGATGTTGGAGAAAGACAGGAAATGGCGATGGACTGTACAGTGCGAGAAGGCGTTTTCGGAAACAAAGCACATGATAAGCTCCGATCAAGTGTTGACACACTACGACCCGCAGTTGCCAATAAAGTTGGAATGTGACGCAAGTAGTGGTAAGCGGTTCGCCATCAACGGAAGTGACCTAAGATCAAAGGCTTTTTTGTTTTTTATAAGTAGAATTCCTACGTTTTTTACAAGTATGAGTGAGCAACGTCAAAAAGTGATTGATGGGGGTCATGAGAAAGAGGGTGTCGCCATCTACTGAATAAAGAGGAAATAAATAGGGTGAATGACGAGCTCTAGTGACTAATCAGGTACTAATTAGGATCAACCTCTAGTGACTAATCAGGTACTAATTAGGGTGGCTATGAGTAGCGCATTCACTAGAGGGTAGCACTAGCAATAGCTAAAATGTATACCCCCTAGTGACTGAAAAGCGTCGATGGTGGTGCGTATAGGCGATTGTGACGGTGTCAGCGCACCAGATGTCGCTATGGACGGAAAGTGGAAGCACCCTTTTACGTGTATAGTGTCCGGCCCTACGGGGTGTGGGAAGACTACTTTCGTTGTACGCCTGTTAAAGGTTGCTTCGTGTATGATTTCGCCGCCACCGGAGAAAATTATGTGGTGTTACGGCCAGTGGCAGACCGCTTACGACTCTATGGCCGGCGTAGAATTTGTAGACGGTTTGCCGGATCCGTCGCTTCTGGACGCCAAAACGAGGACGCTTCTACTACTCGATGACCTTATGTCGGAGACCAATAATAGCGTCACGACTTTGTTTACTAAAAAAAGTCACCACTGCAACGCGTCCGTCGTACAGCTTTTGCAGAATCTCTTTCCGAAAGGGAAAGAAAATCGCACAATCAGCTTAAAGGCGCAGTATATGGTCCTCTTCAAGAGTCCCCGGGACGCGGGACAAGTAGGTCACCTGGCGAAACAGATGTACCCGGGTAGAATCAACTACATGGTGGAGGCGTACAAAGATGCCACGTCGGCCGCCTACGGTTACCTCCTGGTGGACCTGAAACAGGAAACGCCGGAAACCATGCGCCTGCTTACGGACATTTTTCCCGACGACCCCATTCAGTACGTCTATGTGCCGATGAGACTATAAAAAAGGCGGAGCGCGCCGCGGCCGCCGTCATTCGACAGGATGACAGATCGCGTGAAGAGGCACATCCTAGTCCTGCAGCGAGCGCGTTTCTGACGGCGCTGCTGGCGCCGTTGGCGAGCACCTTTCTGCCCCTCCTCAGGCAGGCTATCGGTTGATGCAGCACGCGAAGAAGATGGCGCTGGTAGATCCCCGGTTGGTGGAGCGTCTACTTCCGTTACTATCGCAACCGACCACGACCACGTCGCGTGTGGTGAGTAGCCTGGACAGCGACATGAAAGCCGTTCTCGAGCGTGCGGATTTATCCGAACACGAAAAGGTGGTGGCGTACAATCAACTGCTGATTCGTTACAACGCCATGGAGGCGTCTCGCGCGCAGCAGCCGATGCGCGTGTCCGTAGTGAAGAACGAGTCGTCGTCCGATCAGCCGCCGTCGCCGCCGCCGCCGCCGCCACCACCTACGTCCGATCAATTGCCGGGGGAGATGGAGAGCGAGGCCGTGAAGAGCGTACCGAAAGTGCTGAAAGAAAAGGCCCGCCTCCTGTTGGCCCGACTGAGGGCCGACCCGCTGATTCGCTGGAACGATCGAGCGGAGCGCGTGTACGCCGGTACGCCTATTGCCGGAAGTAATATGGTAGATCTCGTGAACGATCTCATGCGAACGCGTAAGAGGGCCCCCGCGCCGGTTGGCTGGGAAGCGTTCGGCGACCATATAAGGCGGCTGAACGTCCCTATGGAATTCGTCGGCAACCCCCAGCGTCGGGCGTATATACAGCGCGAGCAGAAGCGAAAGAGGCGCACTCGGTCCGTCGAGCGCGAGCAGAAGCGAAAGGGGCGCACGCGGTCCGTTGAGCGTACGCCGTGGTCCAGCTTTTAGCGTGTCCCGTAGAGGATGCCGCCCGTCCGAAGATCAGTACTCGTTGTCGTCGTAGCAGTCGTAATTGCGGCGGTCATCGTCGCCGTCCTCTTGTTCGCCGTATCGTCGTCGTCGCCGCCGCGCGTCCCATGGTGTCCCGGCGGACTCGTGGTGCGCAACGAGACGGCCGGCGGACTCGTGGTGCGCAACGAGAGCGCCAACAACGCGACGGCCTACTGAAGCGCGCCTACTTCGACCCGAAACGGGCAGGCAGTTATGGCGGCGTCGATGCGTTGCGCCGGTCGGCCGCGGTGCCCAAGCCGGCCGTCGGGCGGTGGCTGGCGGCGCAGGACGCCTATACGCTTCACAAGCCGGTTAGGCGCCGATTTAAGCGACGTCGCGTTATCGTGGGCGGTCAAAATCAGCAGTGGCAAGCCGATCTCGTCGACGTGGCTAAACTGAAAAAGCACAACGACGGCATAGCGTTCCTACTGACGGTCATCGGCGTCTTCTCGAAGCGGGCGTCGTGCGTTCCGTTGAAGCGCAAATCCGGTCCGGCGCTCGTCGCGGCCTTCGAGGGGCTGCTGGCATCGCCGGCGCCACCGCACGTCCTGCAGACCGACAAGGGGACGGAGTTTCTGAACAGGCCCCTTCAGACGCTTTTGAAGGCGCGCGGCGTCCACCATTTCGTGACGCACAACGAGGAGACGAAGGTGAGCGTCGTGGAGCGATTCAATCGTACGCTGAAGACGCGCATGTGGCGGTACTTCACGAAGCATCAGACGCTGAGGTTCGTGGAGCCGTTGCAGGACTTCGTGCGGTCGTACAACAACGCCTATCATCGAAGCATCGGTAGGACGCCGGCGAGCGTCGACGCGTCGAATCAGGAGGGCGTGTGGCAGCGTCTGTACGGTGGCGGAGGGTGTCAAAAAAACAAAAGCAAGCCGAAACTGCGAGCGGGGGATCGCGTACGCATCAGCAAGGCGAAGGGCGTCTTCAAGAAGGGGTACATGCCTAACTGGAGCGAAGAGCTCTTCACCGTCGTAGATTTGCACCCGACCGACCCTCCTGTTTACCGACTGATGGACGACGCCGGCGCGATACTGGACGGCACCTTCTATGGGCTGGAGCTACAAAAAGTGATCGTTGCGAAGGACAAACTATATCGGGTGGAAGCCGTTCTACAGAGACGTCGTCGACGACGCGGTAAGGGCGAAGAGGTGCTCGTCAAATGGTTCGGCTATCCGGCCTCGTTCAATAGCTGGATCGACGCCAAGGAGCTCGTGGATTATAAGGGCTGATGACGACGCGTTGGATGCGCCACGCGGAGTGCTGGCGTCTGCACGAGGCGGGGCTGTGCAACGGCTTTTCGTTTTTTTTTGTAAGGGGACCGTGCTGTATTAGTAGACTGCCGAGGCGAAGGGAGGCGCACCATCAACACCACCGTCGCCCCCACGCCCGTCGACGAACTCGCTCTATGGTGTGCCTGCGCGGATAAAGGAACGACGCCGTAGCGTCGGACGGCAGTAGCGCGATGTGTACGGACGAGACGACAGCAGCAGCAGCAGTAGCAGCCAACGCAGAAGCCGCCCACCGCCGTCGACTCAGGCGCATTTGTCGCCACACCCGCCGACGACTCATGCGTCTCTGTGGGTGCGCCCGATGCCGTCGACGCCTCCTCCGTCACGAGCGTTCCTTGGCGTCTCTGCGGCAACGAATGCCCTAAGGCCGAGATCGTCTTCCTGTGCCAGATCGTCGTCCTGTACACGGTGATCGTCGTCAGTATATACAATTTAACGCGCGGCACGGGCGACTCCAATCTGTGGACGGCGCTGCTGAGTAGTTGCCTCGGCTACCTACTGCCGAGTCCGTCTATGAGGAGGCGCGATGGCGTCGACGTCTGACTTTTACGTCACGTTGCCGAGCAACGCGTCTATGAAGGCGCACCCCAAAAACACGTTGACGCACTACACGACGAATTTGCCGCAGCGCGTCGACCTGTTGGGCGAGTGGGAATGCGGGCTGGTGTCGCTACAGTATACGCATAGCTGGTACAATGTGAGGCCGGTGGACACCTACTTCTTCGTGGCGTGCGAGAGGGGGGAGGTGGGCTTTTTCACCACCGAGGACGGGGGAAAAATTGCCCGGCAGGCCAACATTCCGCACGGCTTTTACAACAACGCCAAAATGCTGGTGCGCAAAATCAACGAGGCGTTGACGAAACTGTGCACCGACACGGTCAA
>CM034537.1:2309667-2377199 GCA_020002185.1 Paraescarpia echinospica | reverse complement strand
CATAACAAGGTTCTCTTGTATTTCTTTTCCTTTTAGCCAGCTGTACACTTGGTGGTAATTCACATAATCTAATATCTAAACATAATTAATCTGCAGTGTTGAATTAGTTAACTCATATTTAGGCTCAGTTTCCTAAATTCAATTTTGTTTATTTGCAGGAACATAGGAAATAGCCGATGTGATGGAAAGAGGAAATTGAAGAGCTCTACTCAGCAGTGCCATCAATTGGATAATGAGTCATCTAACATAAGATGGTGCCGTCTTAGCACCAGGGCCCGAGATTATAAAGCGTACTCGGTGTCATACTCAACTCCATGCTCAGACTCGAGATCTCATGCTCACCGGAGAATCCATGCTCACGGTGGTTATAAAACTTCTTGAGTACGTGCTCAACTGAGTACGCCGTCTTGAGTACGAGAGCAAAACAAAGAGCTCTTTCCGAGCTCTCTTGTTCAATAAGATAACAAACCTACACCTATTTATAAACAATATCAACTTCCGACTCTAAAACGGTGATGGACGAACACCTACGCCGTTGTGAACGTGTTTATTTTATGGTGAAATGCGCACAGGAATATTTATTGAAGAACGCTGCGAGGAAAGTACTTCGCTGTGCACGATGGAACAGACATGGCACAAGACAATTCAAAAGATAAAATAGCGTAAAACAGTAGTAACATGACCTGCCACTGGTCAGTCACGCTGTATTATTTATGATATTTTGTATCATTATAACAGTAAGTAGGTACGATGAATTCGGGCTCGATGGCGTCGATGTTACCGTGTTTATAATAAATAAATATCTTACATCAAATTGAGTTGGCATTCGTACTTGTGAAATGAACAAATGAACTGACAAAGTAGTTGTATGGGAGCGGCCATTATTTATCAACTGTGCCGGAGGATTAGGGAACATACATACTCTGATCTTAAATTCAGCTTACCCCTACTCCAATCATATCGTTGCGTGTCCCAAATTCGTGTAATTCTGTGGCAATAATTTCATAACTGTTTCATTAAACAAAAAATATTATTTGCAAAGCCTAAGTTCAAAATAGTTATTTATATACAATTGACCCAAATCCATGTTATACATAACTTGTTTTTATACAGATATGTGCATATAATATTATGATATACAATTACACGCTTAAAAGGATAATATATACACATAACATACTTGTATAATAACCACATTCTATGTTGTTTTATATAGTTTGCTTCACATTTGCTTGTTGCATTTTTGAAATATTACTTTGTTAAACTGCACTAAATTAGTCACTGTCTTCACCACCGTGCTGGGTTTTAACTGATAAGGCAAACACACAGTTATGTTATGGTCTTCCGTCAGCTGGGCAGCATTCCCCATAGCCACTGTATGGCTACATTTTTAGTACATCTTATATTCGATTCTCAAAAACTATGGCTTCATTGCTTCCGTATAATTGGTATCGTTTGTATAATTTTTGTTTGGAAAACATTGTTTTATTACAGGGTAAAACCATTTTATTAGAAAGATATAAACGATGTATTGTTTGTTAGTTCATCCAACTAGTTAAATTGTGGTAACCTTGTAAATATGATCATATTCATTTTCTAAATGTACACTTTGGCAAAAGTAGTGACCGAGTGACCACACCAACGGCAGTATAATCACATATACATTTAAGTTATCAACTTGTCGAGGATGTCTGCATATGTTGCGTATCATCTACCTCTGTGTTGAAGTCTTATTCCTGCCCTTGGATTGCAAAATCATAGGCATTACAAATTTGTAATATCATGTCATCCACAAAGCCTTGGACATGGCTACTAATTATATCAACGTTGCACGGGCTTCATTATTAATATGCTATTAATATTAAAAAAACGATGAAACAATATAAATAATGTATGTTTTATACTACTTAATACTCCTTCATTATTCCCAATTGAAAAACAGCACTACAAAATAATGATATATTAATAACAGTTTCAGGCAATAACAAAACGTGGTTTTGTTGAGGGGTAAACTTTGTGACCTCGTAATTGTATTAGTTATTTTTTTTTAATGTATACACATGTATGTTGTATTAACATGGCTTAATGTCTGGCGTGGTATTTCATTAATCGTCCAGGTAAACAACGCTGGTTTGGAGAAGTGTTTCGTATGAACTGCTCGGCCGTTGATCGTGAAATCGTATGTATCGCCAAGCAGTAGCGGTAAACGAATGGTCCCCGTCGTCGAAAAGGTGCCACCAAAACATAAACGTTGTAACATTGTGTCGTAGTGTCTCCCGCTAGATTTGATAGATATAACCTCGGGCCCAGGGCCCGAGGTTATAAAGCTGTACTCGGTGCTCAGAATGTCATGCTCAAGCGTCGCTTTCACGCCATTCTCATACTCACGGAGGTTATAATACTTTCTGTGCACGAAATCGTTCTCAGACTTGAGCATGAAACGCCTAAATTCTGAGTATGCTACGGACCTTACTCAACGCCGTACTCAAACAAACAAAGATGGCAGCTAACGTAAAAATTCGTCGAATTCGTTGTCCAAGTTCGCAAGACAGCAGCTGGATATCAGCGTCCGAGTCGCTTCCGAGATGTAATCAATCCATTTGAAGAAGTGGTTCCACACGAAATTAGCGAAAGATTCCGTTTTATGCTTCAAACTGCACTGTTTACTTAACATTTGTTAAATCTAGCGGGAAACAAACACTACGACACAATGTTACAACGTTTATGTTTTGTGCACCTTTTTCGACGACGGGGACCGTTCGTTTATCGCTAGTGCTTGGCGATACAATTTCACAATCAGCTGCCGAGCGATTCGTACAAAATGTTTCTTCAAAACAGTTTCGTTTAGCTGGACGATTAATAAAGTACCATCCGAACATTAAGCCACACCGATACAACATGTGTACATTCACAATAAGACAAAATAAAATCTCGGGGCCATAAAATTAACATGTCAATACAGCCATATTATATGCCATTGCCTCAAACTGTAAATACTATTATTGTCACGGATTAGCGAGGTCTCCGTACACTAGATGGCTCAGTCTAGTAGGGTTCTTATATATCAAGGTCAACGCATATGAGAAAGAACGGTTATCGTGAACAAGCAACAAAGAACGAGGAACATTTAATAAACTTTATTACAAGATATCTTCCTTTTGGAAAATATCTCGATTAACAAAAATAAACAGAATAAAGAAATCCTTAATAGAACATAATAAACAATAACACTGAATTTTTCAATTATCAAATTCCACTTCCTTTCTAAGGTGGATTATACCACTATACGACCAAACACTAGACGCCAAGTGTTATCTAAGAATAACTCCCATAATATAAATACACAATATAAGCTAGTCTTCGCGGACTCTCATTACAGTAATCTGTTACAACACACACATATGTTTATATATATGTGAATACTTCAAGGGTAATAATACCTCACTTCAAAACCACAGATAACTACTAATCATAATACAGCAAATAATAGATACGTTCAATCAGAAAATATACATTTACACTGGGCTAGTCCCATCTCGAATATATACGAACGTTTGTTGAAGTCAACATCGCTGAGCTCAGAACACAATTAGAACGGTGTATCTCGGCCGCACGAGTGATGATGCCGGGCAATTGACGATTGCCGTCGTACGCCGCGAATTCTCGAGTCGCGTCCGTTCAATGATCGCACGGTCGCAAACGATTGCGAAGTCAGTTGAATACGTTCAACTGAAAGACGAAGCCGGGCAGTAGACGCTTACCGCCGGCCGCTACGAATTCGATCGAGAGGTCTTGCCCTGTCGCAAACGATCGAGAAGTCGGATGAACGGGTTCGCGCGAATGACGACGCCTGGCAGTATAAGCTTTCTGACGATGTCGCTGTGAGACCGCTGTTCGAGGATGGCCCGAGCTGGGTGAGCGCGTCGCGATTATCGCTCATCGACGCAAATACGTTGGGGGCCGACCGGAACGTTGTCTCAATATACTGCTGACGTGGCGGCATGGATTCTTCGAAGCTCGATCGAACAGTCACTCTGGACACTGAATATTACACACACACAAAAGCTTGGGAATGTAACCCACGTTAACGATTCCCACCACGCTTTACGACTTGACTTGCCATTCTCTTGGCAGCAGGGCAACCTGTCTCGTTCAACCCTGCATCTGTCCCAGTCCTTCGCCAGCGCCCAGATGGCGAAATGCGTACAACAAACGTTTATATAAGCAGACCTAATTACACATCATATGACAGGTTTCCATCATTTCTATTGGCTAATGCAATATACAATTGAAACTAGGCATTGTGGAACACCCTCTCTAAGATTACAGTGAAACCACCTGTTTGCTTAGAAACACTAGCAACAGAATACCACGCTTCACTGAGCGCATCTGCAACCGAGTTGCTGTAATGACGTAACTATGGCGGTTAGTTAACAATATGTATATCTACTGGCTTGACCTTCCTCATTTCCCAAATTAAACCTCAGGAAAGTAGATTTTAATATCCAGAAATAGCAGAAATGCTACAATTATTTGTAACCTTTTTAAATCTAAATTGGAAGTAATGGAATGTATTAAATAGTACAGATTAATTATATTATTCATATTGTAAATATTGTCGTTTGTCTATATATTAATAGAATAAACAAATGTTGAAGCTATTCGCCCATGCAAAGTTGATAATATAATTTGTAGACATACCCAATGCTGGATGAGTAGTGGTAAGCGGTTCGCCATCCCCGGAAGTGACCTAAGATCAAAGGCTTTTGAGTTTTTTATAAGTAGAATTCCTACGTTTTTTACAAGTATGAGTGAGCAACGTCAAAAAGTGATTGATGGGGGTCATGAGAAAGAGGGTGTCGCCATCTACTGAATAAAGAGGAAATAAATAGGGTGAATGACGAGCTCTAGTGACTAATCAGGTACTAATATGACGAGCTCTAGTGACTAATCAGGTACTAATTAGGATCAACCTCTAGTGACTAATCAGGTACTAATTAGGGTGGTTATGAGTAGCGCATTCACTAGAGGGTAGCACTAGCAATAGCTAAAATGTATACCCCTAGTGACTGAAAAGCGTCGATGGTGGTGCATATAGGCGATTGTGACGGTGTCAGCGCACCAGATGTCGCTATGGACGGAAAGTGGAAGCACCCTTTTACGTGTATAGTGTCCGGCCCTACGGGGTGTGGGAAGACTACTTTCGTTGTACGCCTGTTAAAGTTTGCTTCGTGTATGATTTCGCCGCCACCGGAGAAAATTCTGTGGTGTTACGGCCAGTGGCAGACCGCTTACGACTCTATGGCCGGCGTGGAATTTGTAGACGGTTTGCCGGATCCGTCGCTTCTGGACGCCAAAACGAGGACGCTTCTAGTGCTCGATGACCTTATGTCGGAGACCGATAGTAGCATCACGACTTTGTTTACTAAAAAAAGTCACCACTGCAACGCGTCCGTCGTACAGCTTTTGCAGAATCTCTTTCCGAAAGGGAAAGAAAATCGCACAATCAGTTTAAACGCGCAGTATATGGTCCTCTTCAAGAGTCCCCGGGACGCGGGGCAAGTAGGTCACCTGGCGAAGCAGATGTATCCGGGCAGTGTCAACTACATGGTGGAGGCGTACAAGGATGCCACGTCGGCCGCCTACGGTTACCTCCTGGTGGATCTGAAACAGGAAACGCCGGAAACCATGCGCCTGCGTACGGAAATTTTCCCCGACGACCCCGTTCAGTACGTCTATGTGCCGACGAGACTATAAAAAAGGTGGGGCGCGCCGCGGCCGCCGTCATTCGACAGGATGACAGAGCGCGTGAAGAGGCACATCCTTGCCCTGCAGCTGTTGCGCCGCTACAAGGGGAATACGAATCTGAGAAAGGCGGTAATCACTCACGCGGACGCCGACCTCATCTGCAGTCTGGCCGACTGCGCGTATAACATCCTGCGAGGGAACGTGAAATTGACGCCTAACAACCGAAAAGTGCTGACAAAGTTCAGGAACAATTTGCGCAAGTTAGCGTCGAAAAAAGTACCCATCAAACGGAAGAGGGCCGTCCTGCAGACGGGTTCGGGCGCGTTTCTGACGGCGCTGCTGGCGCCGTTGGCGAGCACCTTTCTGCCCCTCCTCAGGCAGGCTTTCGGTTGATGCAGCACGCGAAGAAGATGGCGCTGGTAGACCCCCGGTTGGTGGAGCGTCTACTGCCGTTACTATCGCAACCGACCACGACCACGTCGCGTGTGATGAGTAGCCTGGACGGCGATATGAAAGCCGTTCTCGAGCGTGCCGATTTATCCGAAGGCGAAAAGGTGGTGGCGTACAATCAACTGCTGAGTCGTTACAACGCCATGGAGGCGTCTCGCGCGCAGCAGCCGATGCGCGTGTCCGTAGTGAAGAACGAGTCGTCGTCCGATCAGCCGCCGCCGCCACCACATACGTCCGATCAATTGCCGGGGGAGATGGAGAGCGAGGCCGTGAAGAGCGTACCGAAAGTGCTGAAAGAAAAGGCCCGCCTCCTGTTGGCCCGACTGAAGGCCGATCCGCTGATTCGCTGGAACGATCGAGCGGAGCTCGTGTACGACGGTACGCCTATTGCCGGAAGTAATATGGTAGATCTCGTGAACGATCTCATGCGAACGCGTAAGAGGGCCCCCGCGCCGGTTGGCTGGGAAGCGTTCGGCGACCATATAAGGCGGCTGAACGTCCCTATGGAATTCGTCGGCAACCCCCAGCGTCGGGCGTATATACAGCGCGAGCAGAAGCGAAAGGGGCGCACTCGGTCCGTCGAGCGCGAGCAGAAGCGAAAGGGGCGCACGCGGTCCGTTGAGCGTACGCCGTGGTCCAGCTTTTAGCGTGTCCCGTAGAGGATGCCGCCCGTCCGAAGATCAGTACTCGTTGTCGTCGTAGCAGTCGTAATTGCGGCGGTCATCGTCGCCGTCCTCTTGTTCGCCGTATCGTCGTCGCCACCGCGCGCCCCATGGTGTCCCGGCGGACTCGTGGTGCGCAACGAGACGGCCGGCGGACTCGTGGTGCGCAACGAGAGCACCAACAACGCGACGGCCTACTGAAGCGCGCCTACTTCGACCCGAAACGGGCAGGCAGTTATGGCGGCGTCGATGCGTTGCGCCGGTCGGCCGCGGTGCCCAAGCCGGCCGTCGGGCGGTGGCTGGCGGCGCAGGACGCCTATACGCTTCACAAGCCGGTTAGGCGCCGATTTAAGCGACGTCGCGTTATCGTGGGCGGTCAAAATCAGCAGTGGCAAGCCGATCTCGTCGACGTGGCTAAACTGAAAAAGCACAACGACGGCATAGCGTTCCTACTGACGGTCATCGACGTCTTCTCGAAGCGGGCGTCGTGCGTTCCGTTGAAGCGCAAATCCGGTCCGGCGCTCGTCGCGGCCTTCGAGGGGCTGCTGGCATCGCCGGCGCCACCGCACGTCCTGCAGACCGACAAGGGGACGGAGTTTCTGAACAGGCCCCTTAAGACGCTTTTGAAGGCGCGCGGCGTCCACCATTTCGTGACGCACAACGAGGAGACGAAGGCGAGCGTCGTGGAGCGATTCAATCGTACGCTGAAGACGCGCATGTGGCGGTACTTCACGAAGCATCAGACGCTGAGGTTCGTGGAGCCGTTGCAGGACTTCGTGCGGTCGTACAACAACGCCTATCATCGAAGCATCGGTAGGACGCCGGCGAGCGTCGACGCGTCGAATCAGGAGAGCGTGTGGCAGCGTCTGTACGGTGGCGGAGGGTGTCAAAAAAACAAAAGCAAGCCGAAACTGCGAGCGGGGGATCGCGTACGCATCAGCAAGGCGAAGGGCGTCTTCAAGAAGGGGTACATGCCTAACTGGAGCGAAGAGCTCTTCACCGTCGTAGATTTGCACCCGACCGACCCTCCTGTTTACCGACTGATGGACGACGCCGGCGCGATACTGGACGGCACCTTCTATGGGCTGGAGCTACAAAAAGTGATCGTTGCGAAGGACAAACTATATCGGGTGGAAGCCGTTCTACAGAGACGTCGTCGACGACGCGGTAAGGGCGAAGAGGTGCTCGTCAAATGGTTCGGCTATCCGGCCTCGTTCAATAGCTGGATCGACGCCAAGGAGCTCGTGGATTATAAGGGCTGATGACGACGCGTTGGATGCGCCACGCGGGGTGCTGGCGTCTGCACGAGGCGGGGCTGTGCAACGGCTTTTCGTTTTGTTTTGTAAGGGGACCGTGCTGTATTAGTAGACTGCCGAGGCGAAGGGAAGCGCACCATCAACACCACCGTCGCCCCCACGCCCGTCGACGAACTCGCTCTATGGTGTGCCTGCGCGGATAAAGGAACGACGCCGTAGCGTCGGACGGCAGTAGCGCGATGTGTACGGACGAGACGACAGCAGCAGCAGCAGTAGCAGCCAATGCAGAAGCCGCCCACCGCCGTCGACTCAGGCGCATTTGTCGCTACACCCGCCGACGCCTCATGCGTCTCTGTGGGTGCGCCCGATGCCGTCGACGCCTCCTCCGTCACGAGCGTTCCTTGGCGTCTCTGCGGCAACGAATGCCCTAAGGCCGAGATCGTCTTCCTGTGCCAGATCGTCGTCCTGTACACGGTGATCGTCGTCAGTATATACAATCTAACGCGCGGCACGGGCGACTCCAATCTGTGGACGGCGCTGCTGAGTAGTTGCCTCGGCTACCTACTGCCGAGTCCGTCTATGAGGAGGCGCGATGGCGTCGACGTCTGACTTTTACGTCACGTTGCCGAGCAACGCGTCTATGAAGGCGCACCCCAAAAACACGTTGACGCACTACACGACGAATTTGCCGCAGCGCGTCGACCTGTTGGGCGAGTGGGAATGCGGGCTGGTGTCGCTACAGTATACGCATAGCTGGTACAATGTGAGGCCGGTGGACACCTACTTCTTCGTGGCGTGCGAGAGGGGGGAGGTGGGCTTTTTCACCACCGAGGACGGGGGAAAAATTGCCCGGCAGGCCAACATTCCGCACGGCTTTTACAGCAACGCCAAAAAGCTGGTGCGCAAAATCAACGAGGCGTTGACGAAACTGTGTACAGCGCCATCACTAATCGGATGACGTTGCTTCTATCGCCGGGCGTCGAAATTAACATGCCGCGGGACGGGCGCCTGAAACAGATACTAGGCTTCGAGTCGGACTATATCGCGAGTTACGGGACGCCCGCGGACGGCAGCGACCTGCCCCCGGGGTACCTGTTCGAGTGCGAGGCGGACCACCCGGTGGACCTGAACGGCGGCGTCGACACTCTGTTCGTGTACACGGACATCGTGGAGACGCGCATCGTCGGCGACGTATTTGCCCCCCTCATTCGGGCCGTCCCCGTCCACGGTTCGAACGGCAGCATCGTATCGAACATCTTCGACCGCGTCCAATACGAGCCGCTCCTGCGGCGCCAATTCGATTCGATTGAGATAGATATAAGAGACGACCTCGGTCAGTCGATACCATTTGAGAACGGAAAAGTCGTGACGACGCTTCACGTCCGACGCCGCAAGTCGAAACTGTTCTGACGATGACGCGAAACGTGTACGAGGACTACTACACGCGGCAGGTCGGCGGTGGCCTGCCGGTGTTCGTAGGCGCCCGAGCGCAGCGAGGCCACGGACTGGGTAATCTCTTTGGCAGCCTGTTTCGAAGTGCCATGCCGCTTATCAAGAGAGGGGCCATGGCGCTGGGTAAGCGCGCGCTCAAGACGGGCGTGCGCGTGGCGCAGGATGTCGTCGCCGGCGGCAATCTGAAGCAGGCGGTGAAGAGGCGTGCGAGGGAGGCGGGCGCCGACCTTCTCGACGGGCTGCTGAATGCCCCGCCGCCGAAAAAGCGACGACGACGCATAAAGCCGCCCGGCAAGCCGGCGACGGCCAGCAAGAAGAGGCGCCGTCGAAAGAGGCCGAGCGACGACGTATTTCCCGCGTAGTAGTAGCTACATAAGTCCGACCGGCAAGGCGGCACCGGACAGTAAGGGGAGGCGCCGTCGAACGAAGCAGACGTAGTAGGATGGCGTTCGTGCATCGGCAGTCGTGCGAGGGCGTAAAGTCCGAACTGGACCTGTTCAGTGTGCCGACGACGCAGACGAGCATCGAGAGCGGCCAGTGGATCGATCACCAGCCGCTGACGGCCCTCGACGCTGGCGGCCCCCTCGAGTTTCTCATTCCGGGATCCGGAGACGACTATCTGGACCTGTCGTCCGTTAGACTGTACGTGCGCGCCAAGGTGGTGAAGGGGGACGGTACCGCGCTCGCGAACGACAGCGTCGTGGCGCCCGTCAACAATTTCCTGCATTCGATGTTCAGTCAGGTCGACGTGACGCTGAACGGCACGCTCGTGACGCCGTCGTCGAATACGTACCCGTTTCGGGCCTACATCGAGACACTGCTCAGTTACGGACCCGACGCCAAAAGTCGCAGCTCGAGGCCGACCTGTGGTGCAAGGACACCGCCGGGCGCATGGAGGCAACCAACAACAACAACGGCGGGTTCGCGCATCGGCACGATTTCGTACACGAAAGCCGCGAGTTCGACATGATAGGGCGCCTGCACGTCGACGTGCTCATGCAGAACCGGTGCCTGGTGAACGGCGTCGACCTGAAGATGCGACTGGTGCGCAGCAAGGACGCCTTCGCGCTCATGGGCGACGTCGTCGATCCGGGGTTCAAAATCGTTCTGCTGGAGGCCTACCTGCAGGCGCGCAAGATCAAGTTGAATCCGGCCGTCCAGCTCGGTCACATCAAGGCGCTGACGCACGGGACGGCCAAGTATCCGATGCGCCGCGTCGACTGCAAGGTGTTCTCGATACCGCAGGGTACCGCGTCGCACACGCACGAGAACGTCTATCTGGGGACGCTCCCGCGACGCGTGTTCATGTGCCTGATCGACAACGACGCCTACAACGGGGCCTACGATAAAAACCCGTTCAACGCGAAGCACAACGACATAAACTTCTTCGCCCTCTACGTAGACGGACGCCAGGTGCCGAGCAAGCCGCTGCAGCCGGACTTCGCGCATCGGCGCTACATCCGAAGCTATATGAACCTGTTCGCCGCGACGGGGAAGGCGTACGAGGACGAGGGGTTCGATGTGACGCGCGGCGAGTTCGGCAGCGGCTACACCATATTCGGCTTCGACCTGTCGCCCGACTGCTGCGACGGCGATCACTTCAACGTCGTGCGTACGGGGAACCTGCGCGCCGAGCTCCACTTTGTGCACGCGCTCGCCCGGACGGTGAACGTCGTCGTGTACGGGGAGTTCGAGACGGTCCTCGAAATCGACAAGAACCGGAACGTCGTGTACGACTTCTGAGATGGACACGTTTCAGCTGATGCGTCGCCTGGCGATCGACGCGTACACTAAAAACATCGTCGTCGGCGTCGTGCCCAAAGACGAGCTGCCGGGGCGGCGGCTCACCGCCTACCCGACGGCGTTCGTGTGCAACACCGACGACGGCGACGAACCGGGCGAGCACTGGGTGGCCGTCTACGTGGGAGCCGACCGGCGAGGCGAGTACTTCGATTCGTACGGCCGTCCGCCGCTGCACGCCGACTTCCGCGCCTTCCTGAACCGCAACTGCGACTCGTGGACGCACAACGACAAGCGACTGCAGAGCGGCGTATCTAACGTGTGCGGACAATATTGCGTCACCTACCTGCTCTTACGGTGCCGCGGAATGCCGCTAAGCGGCTTCCAGTGCCTGTTCGGCCCCGATAGGGTGGCCAACGACTGTCTCGTATTCGACTGGCTAAAGCCTCATTGAACGCTGCCTATTATCGCTTGTTGTTATTATTAGACGACCGAGAATCCGAACCGACTTTGTCGGACCCGCCGGTCGCGGGCTCCACGCCGCGCTAGGCAGGCAAGACCGAAGTAGTGAGGTTGTATTGTTGCGCTATCGCTTGCTATTACCGAAGTTAAATAAAACGCTGAAAACTGTACCGAGTGTTCGCATTTTTATTCGCATACATACATACATACATACATAGACCCCTAGGTAGGGGTCCCTACCCCTAGGTAGGGGTCCCTACCCCTAGGTAGGGGTCCCTACCCCTAGGGAGGGAGGGAGGTCCCTCGTTATACGAGTATCGGTGCCGTGGTGACGCCGTCGTCGAGCACGCGCCGTTTGGCGTAGAAGTAGCTCAGCGCCGCGCGCTCCTGAACGTACGTCAGCACGGACGACTCCTTCACTTGGAAGCCGCGGTTCCGGCCGCCGCCGCTCCTTTGGTGGCGCAGCACGTCGAGGAAGGCGTCCTTGTCGACGTCGTTCTGACGCTTGCTCAGCCCCTTCGTACTGTACTTGTCGCCGTCGTCGCCGCCGAAACAGTAGTACGTCTTGCTGCAGAGCGCGACGATTCCGCGGCCGGACCATTCCTCTTTGAAGAGTCCCGGCGTTCGCTTGTCGTACCGGCGCCGACGCGCGCAACACTCGGCGGGCGCGTCCCACGCTCGGCCGGCGAGCCGGCACCGCAAGTACGCCTCCGCGTGCGCGTCGCAGTGTTCCGACGGGAACCACTCGCCGCGGTGTCGAAAGTAGTGTTCGCGCTTGGCCGCCGCCACGAGCTCGTCGAGTTGGCGCCCCGCGAGGCTCAAATACGCCGAGTCTGTGTCCATCGCGCAGTACTGGAACAGGGGGCGCGGAATGTAGGCGGCGATGAAGTCGTAATAAAACTCCAGCATGCGCAGTTTGGCGTACTGATAGACGAAGTAGCCGATCTGGTTGGGCAGCGCGTACCGGACGGTTCGCTTGTTCAGCGCCACCTCGTACTGTCGGGGACGACGACGTCGAGCTGACCGTCGGGGACGACGACGTCGAGCTGACGGAAGCGACGATTATTGATCAGCGTCGAGGCGCCGGCGGCCGTGCAGAACTTGATGTTGCGGTGCAGGTCGACGCGCGTGATCGTTTTTCCGTATGAACTGTTGCCGAGCAGTTTAGACGTGTCGGCGATGATGGCCTTGTCGGGGTCGTCGTCGCCCGCGCGTCGCGCAGCGGAGACCGTGTCTCCGAAGCGGCGAAAGCACGCGACCGGCTCGTACTCGACGATCTGGTAGACGCGCTCGACGACGAGTCCGTGCCGCAGATACCACCGCAGTAGCGGCGTCGCGAGTAGAATCTTGACGCCGAAGAAGCTCCCCACGAGCGTGCGCTGAGGCCGGACGAGGAGGTCGTGCGTTTCGGCGTAGCGACGCATGAACGGGCTGAGATCGTCGCGCTCGATGTAGGCGTTCTTGAAGATCGGCTGCATCTCGGCGAAGGTGTCGCGCAGCGCCGTCGGCACGGCGATGTCGCACTCGACGAGGCCGAACAGCGTGCCGTCGAGCACGGCCTTCAGGATCGTCGACCGCGTCACGGCGCCGTCGCCGGTCCAGCTTCGCGGTGGCGGCGGCGGCGGCGGTCGCGTCGCGCGCCACTGGCACTCCCACATCTCGACGACGGCGACGAAGCGGCGAAGGTAGGCCGTGACGGCGGCCGTCTCGGCGTACAGTTGGCTCATCGGCTTACCGTTCACCGCGTTCGTCTCCCTCCCCGTGCACGGACAGCCGTGGAAGAAGCACCCTTGGAACTGGTACGCCGTCCGCGTCGCGCCACACCAGCCGTCGACCCGGTACTTGCCGACGCGCTTCTCGCGCCCGTTGAGCTGGTGACGTATGTGGGCCCCCGTCCGTCCCGCCTCCCACGTCAGCCACTCGACGGCCAGGCGGCCGTAGCGGTGTACGCGCTCCGGTCGAAAGGCGTTGTCCGCGCGCCGGCGCGTGTACCACCCCGTCGGCATCTCCTGCGTGATCGCCCATAGATAGAGGCCGTTTGCGTCGAAGCCCACAATAGAGCGACAGGGGCGCGCCGACTCGCCGTACTCCTCGCGCCGAAGGGCGGTCACGCCGGCCTCGTGATAGCGCGCGAAAATGATCGAGGGGCCACCGACGATCTGCGACTGTAGGAGCCGGTGCAGGTCCTTGTTCGACTCGTTGAAGAGCGTGAAGTGGAGCGACGACGGTAGATCGTTGAAGAGATACAGCAGCGTCAGGCCCGGCACGCTGATGGCGTCCTTGAACATGTCGATGCGGCGCTGCCGATAGAAGGCGAACTGCTTGTCAAGGGCCTCCAGGAACGGCACCACGTCCCTATTGTTATACCACACGAGGTAGTCCCGCAGCGTCGTCATCCCCTCGTCGCGCCATACCCGCGCGCAACCCTCGTATTCGGCGGCCGAGATGCCTTCGCGCTTCAGGCGGCTGTAGAAGGCCTCGCGCGGTGGCAGCCGGGTCTCGGCCAGTTTACGCGGGTCGTCGAGGTACTCGTAGGGGAAGTGCCCCTTCGTCGCCTCGCAGCCGTAGGCCTTCAGAAACCGGTCGTAGCTGACGCCGGGGGCCAGGTAGTTGGTGATGTCCAGGAACTTGAGCGTCGCCGTCGTCAGGCACATGAAGTTGTTCTGACGCTTGATCGTGAACGCCGACGAGATGTCCTGCGCGGCGTCGGTCATGAACAGGGGCGTCAGATATTTCTTAACGACGTTCAAGTCGTACTTTCCCGAATTGAAGCCGAGGACGGGGAGGCGGCGCAGGTGCTGCCACAGACGGTCGCCGAGCGCCGTGTACGGACTCTTATCGAGCTCCGCCACCGTTGCGTGCGCCCGCCATTCGGCGTCGAGCGCGTCGATCGCCTCGAAGGTCGCGTCGAACGACGGCCGCAGTGCCGCGCACGCCGCCTCGCTCATGGCCTCCAGGGCGTCGATCAGGCGCTTCGCGAGGTCGCCCGAATCGCCGGACGTCACGAAGCAGCGCGCCGACTCGTGTCCGGGGACGTTCGAGGCGACGCTCACGCTGAGTAGCTCGTGTCGCGCTATCCACCGGCATTTGGCGCTGTCCTCCGGCAGATCGTGATCGTCGAAGTAGCACTCAAAATCATACGTCGCCCTGTACGGATAGTAGCGCAGGCGTTCGTCCACGTAGACGCCCTCGTCCTCCAGCTGCTGAAACACGGACGGCGTCGGATGGTAGACGCCGCCGGGAAAGACGTGGCGAACGCCGCCCTCGCACGTCGCCTCGTGACACCGCAGCCGACTGGCGGTGCGCCACAGCGAATCGCCGCACTTGCCGCATCGATACGAACGACAGAACAGCGACACGTCGGCTATGAAGGAATAGTGCGTTCCGAATAGATTGACGCTCATGGTGGCCGGGTAGCGATGGAGGGAGCGGCGGACCACTTCGGCGGTGGCGTCCTCCGCCGCCGACAGCCGATACACGGTCACATTCGTTTCGAAGGCCGCCTCCACCCGGCCGAGTTCGTTCAGCGGGACGCCGGCGGACGCGCAGTAGGGTTGGTCGCCGTAGTCGGCGTAGAGCCTTAAGCCGGCGGCCGTCAAATCGTCAGCGCGAAAGTCGGCGCCCCGATGCAGCGCCAGACAGCGGAAGAGGCACAAGTTGTCGGCATACGGATGCCCGCGGCGATCGTTCACTAGGCTGACGAGGCCCGCGTTGTGGCGCAGATAGGCGGGGAGGGGCTGCTGACGGGCGCATCCGATAGGATGGTGGATGATGGCGTTGAGAAAATACGTAACGTTCGTTACCAACTCGGCGATCCACCCCGAGTCGGGGCGCTGCGCAATCACGTACTGCAGAACGTCGGGCTGACGGGTGGCCTCGAGGAAGCGTTCGAATGACGCGGCGTCGGAAACGAGGACGGGCGACTCGAGATAGCGGCCGCAACAGTTACACGAAGAATGGTAGTAACGTAGTCGACCCGTCTCCCTGTGCCGCAGAATAAACCCGTACGATAAGTTTATTTTAAAGGCCCGAGTCTGCTCCTCGAACATCAGTCGTAGTTGGGCGCTCGTCGCCCCGTGTCCGGCCAAATGGAAATTATACCTAGATTGAACGGGTCCGCGCGCTACAGACGTACGGATGCTCGCCCAGTAGTCGCGCACGACGCTCTGTAGGTCGTCGTCGGCGCCCCCCTCGAACGGCCGATTTGGGGGCCCCTCAGAGGCGTCTCCGCACATTCGCAGATGCCGCAACATATTGAGGGGCCGCGCGAACTCTTGATTGCATTTCGGGCATACATCGCTGCCGCATGTTTTTAGATGCTGCGACAAATTAAAAAGACGGACGAACGATCGATCGCATTTCGGACACACGTGCATCGTCGGTCTAGGCGGCACTCTATTAACTACGACGGAGGGGCGCGTAGACGCCCTTTATAAGTCCACCCTAAACCCCCGCTAGGGGCTTTTCTAAGCGGCGTTCTCTGCTCCGTCAGGTGGCGACACAGACAGGTGGCAGCGCCGCGGGATGCGTTTGGCAGTGGCACCCAGCGGCCAAAGTTTTTTGTTCACGTTTTGCGTCAGGTGGCGACACCGACAGGTGGGCAGCGTCGAGGGATACTGTCAGTGGCGGCCAAGTTTTTGTTTACGTTTTGACGCCCGAATACGACGGCAAAGTTTTGTAGTAGAAATTTCGGCTGTCAGCGGCAACGTTTTTGTAGTAGAAATTTTTGTAGTAGAAATTTCGCCTAAGTTTTTATTTACGTTTTGTAGTAGCAATTTCGCCCGTCAGGGGCGCCCGAATACGACGGTTTGTAGTAGAAATTTCGGCCGTCAGCGGCTGCCCCCACGGCAAAGTGTTTTTTTTGTAGTAGAAATTTCGGCCGTCAGTGGCGCCCGGAGTGTTTTGTGGGCGGCAGCCGCCATTGGACAGGCATTGAATGACGTGCGGTTTTTTTTTGGATGGTAACAACAGAAGGCGGGAATTGATTTTCATACGTTTTATTAAGCAGTCTCGTACTACATCACGACAGTAAGGCTTTATGCCACAGCAGAGTAAATAATAAGGCTCTAACAACGGCCTATAGCAAAATGTTCATCGCTACTAAGTGTTCGGCGGGGCGCTTATGCCACAGCGGAGTAAATAATAACGCTTTAGGAGCGCCACACTATAGGCCGCTGGTAATACTGCACAGCGACCATTCAATTTCCGGCTAATGTTCATCAGCGGCGTACCTACTAATAAGGCTTTATACCATAGCGAAATGCAATGTTCAGACTGTAAACAGTAAAGAGGCTTTATGCCACAGCAGAGTAATAAGGCTCTAACAACGGCCTATAGCAAAATGTGCGGCGGGGCGCTTATGCCATCATTCAATTTCCTGCTAATGTTCATCAGCGGCTTTATGCCATAGCGAAATGCACTGTTCATAGCGTTCAGACGTCGAGGCATGCCCTTTTCATCAGGTAATACTGTACGGCGACCTCCAACAGAGCACGGTCGAACGGCGCCGTCCAATCCGTCCCCATGAGCCAGTCGGCTACCTGGCGCAGGAGCGCGCCCTCCGAGGCGCGATCGCCACGCACGCAACGATCCTCCAGTACCGAGAGTATACGAATAGCAGGAAGCAACAACGTCTGCTGTAGAAAGCTGTCGAGTGACGCTGAAAAAAAGCACACATTCAGGGCCGCCACGTTTTCGTACAGAATGTTGTACCGCCGGCTCGGCTTCCTCCCCCTGTAGCCGCACATGTGCACGAAGGGGCACCCCTCCTCAGGGGGGCACTCACCACATTCTTGGCGCGCTGTGTCCATCACGCGCTCGCCGACTAGCTCAGCAAACGTGGACATCATGCATCGCTGACGACCGGCGTACGAATGCAGAACGCTCCACTCCGAGTCGGCCTGAAGTGTGCCCACGACCACAGGGCGTTTGTTACGGGCCCACGGTATGAAGTCTTCCGACGAGACTGACAGCACGGCCAGCGGCAGTGGTGACGATAGCACGGTCGCGGCGGCGTCCGCTGTCGCCGCCGGGGCTATTGGCACAGCGGCTGCCTCGTCTGGACCCACCACCACCACCACCGGGGTTAATGCAACGTACGTGGGCGTCCCGGCGTCGCTCACCAGGTCGTGCGGTGGCATGGGCTGCGTGCCGTCCGCTGCAGGCCAGCACGATAGCGCTTCTTCGGCTCTCCCCAGCGGTGGAGGGTCGTCGGCAAGGCGTGGCGTCGTTTCCTTCTTAGCGCACTTCTCGGCAGGGGGTGCGCACTCGTCAGCAGCGTCGATAAGGCCGCGCAACGCAGCAGCAATTACAGCGTCCTACAGAAGAATAACCAAAGCAGCAATTAGGTCTACAGAACACTAGCCAAACGTTAGTCATTCAAACGGTCTCGCTCCCCTTCTTCGTCACGACCCGCGCCTCACGCACCGTATACGTATCCAGTATGCCACCCCACACGACCTTGTGCACGGTCAACTCCAAGACGGTGCCAACCAGGCTCGCCACAAAGCTACTGCGCAACTGGTCGGGCAACAGGGCTGACACATGGTCGGCATTGTAATCGCCTATCGCCGAAATAGCTTCGTCGAACAGGGTGATCCAAATGCTGGCCTCCGTGTCGGCGTCCTTTTCGTCTTCCACCAAAACGCGCACCGAAAAATACGTCTTCGCCGTTGCCTGTATGCCGTGTACAGCGCACACCCGACCACCACTTTCTAGGCCTCTCACTTTGCGCTTGCAAATGCCACAGCCCATGTACGTGCATTTGCTTTTCCAAGCCACCCCAACGATTGTTAGGGGGGTAACAATCTTATACGTGCCATCGCACGCCAGCACGAACTCCTTCAACGACACTTCGGACGCACTCACCACGGCCTCGAAAGTAGGCGCCCCGTCGGCCGTCGGAAGCGCCTTCGCGCTGGCCTCCGACGCCGGCTTCGCTTTGCCACCAGACGCCACCGTTGGTGCCTCCCTCAGCTTGCTGCCTCTCTTTGGCGGCGCCTCTCCGTGCGCGACAGGCGGGGACATGATCAACAACGCTCTGCAACAACAAAACGGCAACGGTAGCAACACGACAGCGACAATATTTAGTCGTTCTCCGCCCGGTCCCTATATAAGCGCGTTGCACGCGGCCCGCACATGGCCCCCGTGCACAAACGCACGCGAGCCGCAAAGCAGCCGACTCTTACAAGGTTACTAAAACTGAAAAAAATCTCTCGGTCAGTCTAGTGCACTAACAGAATGCCACTTTTATTTCCTAATATAAAGTTACCATAAGATTCTCTAGCCCCCACTGACTATTATAGACCGCTTAGTTTGCTCACATTTCACATTTAACGGTCGTTTTAAAGACTTACAAACAGTTACATAAGCGCTTTATATAAACAGTGACGTCAGCCCCTTATGTAAAGCTATGGCGTACGTGTCTAGGTGCCGCGCGCAAAACAGTGGCTCAACAACTGCGCAATTCATTTCTCACTATGGAGCCAATCGAACAAGTTGGTAATTATGCGGCCCATTCTCATCAGGCACAAAACAGGTACGTTTTGCTAACTCACCTAACACTGACTTTCCTCACTCACTTTCTTTTATAACGTTCACTAACTATTTCTTTTATAACGTTCACTAACTAACTATTTTTACAGCGACCCGCCTCCCCAAAACGCCGGACGCGAAACGCCCCAGGTCGACGTGAATACGCCTCCCCAAGTCGACGTGATTGCACCTCCCCAAGTCGACGTGATTGCACCTCCCCAAGCCGCCGGAGGTAGTGCTAATCCATCGCCCCCCTCTATGCGCCTACCCCCACCCCAAAGCCGCCCCGGCGCAAGGTACGTTTAACGATAATAGCGCTTTTTTTAATTTACCTTTATTTGCAGACGCCTACTTTCGATAAAGCCTATAGCGGCTTTTTCCGTTCGCCCTGCTACCGACTTAATGTTTTTTTACAGGCCCTAACCTAAAAAGAGACGCACCGTTACTTTAATACTTTTTTTCATACTTGCAGACGAAACATCGCCGGCTTCGATACCCTACATATAGGGCGCGGACAAACCCTTGCGAGGCCCTCGCACCGAAACGGCTTTATTCATAGATCTCATAGAATAAATTTAACCCCAGCCGATCTGCTTATGATAGATAGAGGGTCGCGCGCCGATCGACCTGGGGGCACATTGTACCTTGGACGTCGCCGACCGCATCACAGCCCTTAACACTGTTTCCTTCTCCACAGATGAACCCCGCGCGCGCCAGTAGTCACTAATTAAACTTTTCCTCATTCCCCTGCAGACACATCTACGTGATCGATCGTAGCCTGGTACATCAACGCTATGATATCGGGCGGGGCACTATACTGCACAATGTTGGACCTTCCCCCCGCCCGATCACGTTCACCTCATCACGATGCCGTCACCAGCCCCTCTTGGCCGTTGAGCCGCAACGACGGCCACCACCCGAACAAGACGACAGTGACGACAGTGACGAAGCACTCGAAGAGTTCGAAGAAAACTTCGACGATGACTTCTACCCCGGCTACACTGATTTAGAAGTTATTGCGGCCGGCAACCCCTTCCCAGACACTTTCGAACAACCATTCTCATTTGCGGATATTTTTCCACCCCCTGAAATTCTCCCCCCCCCTCATTTGCCCCACCCATCCCAGCACATCTTTCCGTGCATTTAGCCTTTCCGCCACAACCCCCGGGTCGACACGGCTTTGGCCCTCCGCCATGACCCCCCCTCTTAATAAATGAAATTTTATTGTACCAATACAATTTATTTCTCACCGTTTATTGTTTCCGTGTTTCCTTTCACATTCCAACTCACACACGAACCTACACATTTGACCCACTCCACCAGCATTCCAAATCACACACGAATAATTCCGCCTATATTTTCCACCTATTCGTCGTTGCAACACCAGCGAACGCCCAAGCCACAAGCTTAATACACGCGCACAGGCCAATCTGACAGCGCCGGCCCCCAGCTGCTATAACGATATTGCACGCGTATCAGCGCCCACCAACTGTGTTTCCAACTCACACACGATAAAGCCAGCGAACACCAACGCCACAAGCTAAATACGCGCACACACAGGCCAATCTGACAGCGCCGACCGCCAACTGCAATAACACACGAATAATTCCACCTATATTAATACGCGCACACACACAGGCCAATCTGACAGCTCCGATATTGCACCGCAATTGCACGCGTATCCATCAGCTGTGCCGCAGCTAGCACTGACAGGCAATATCCACATCAGCGCCAGAGCCTTATTACAAGCGCGCGCCACGAAAAACATTTATCCGGCCTTCCGTGCCGCAGCCAGCACTGACAGGCAATATCCACATCGGTGCCAGAACCCTATTACAAGCGCGCGCCCCGAAAAACATTTATCCGGCCTTCCGTCAAACCAATGCACATAAAACTCCTACAGACTGACATACGATACGCCGTTCGCCAGTGAGTCGTGTAAACCAGGCCAGTCAATTTACCTCCTGATCTCCAGCACGCCGGGGGTAATCTAAACCTCGATGATACCCACCCCCATCACCGCGCCGGTCTAGAAGCTTCTAGAAGGTTCTAGAAGGTTCTAGAACCTTCCCGCGCGTCATTATTTTAAACTCGCTGATCTCCAGGGGTGCCACTTCACTCTAAAATCTTTCCCACCTCCCGTGCACGTAATGAATACTAATTGGTCTCTATTTACTATTTTTTGTCGTTGCTAACGTTCTCCTCCGATAATTGCGCTACTCATTTGTTACTAATTAGTACTTAATTAATTAATTAATTAATTACCCTAATTAGTACCTGATTAGTACTTAATTAATTTATTAATTAGTACCTGATTAGCCACTAGAGGTCGTCATTCACCCTATTTATTTCCTCTTTATTCAGTAGATGGCGACACCCTCTTTCTCATGACCCCCATCAATCACTTTTTGACGTTGCTCACTCATACTTGTAAAAAACGTAGGAATTCTACTTATAAAAAACAAAAAAGCCTTTGATCTTAGGTCACTTCCGTTGATGGCGAACCGCTTACCACTACTGACGCATCAGCTTACGGAATTGGCGCAGTCTTGTCTCACACACTGGCAGATGGAACTGACAGACCAGTCGGATTTGTATCACGTTCACTGACATCGGCAGAACGTAACTATGCCCAAATTGACAAGGAAGCACTTGCGTTGATTTGGGGAGTGAAGAAATTCCACTCATATCTACATAGTCGCCGCTTCACATTAATGACGGATCATCAGCCTTTGCTATCAATTCTCAGTCCAAGCAAGGGAGTACCGACGATGACATCTGCAAGACTTCAGCGCTACGCATTGTTCTTGTCTGGAATGGACTATGAAATAAAGTTTCGGAATACTTCCAGTCATGCGAACGCTGATGTGTTATCATGTCTTCCTATAAAGAAAACCTACGACCAGGATGAAGAGGTCATTGATCCTGTGGAAGCCTTCCACATATCTCAGGTGGACGCAGTTCCAGTGTCTAGTGCTCAAGTGAGACTTGAAACCCAAAATGACCAAGTTCTGGCGAAAGTATATACTCTAACCAAGGACGGTTGGGCCTACACAGGTGACAAGGAAATCGCTCCTTACTACACGCGACGGAAAGAACTTTTCCTGTCAGAAGGATGTCTGATGTGGGGAATCAGAGTGATAATACCTTTGAAACTTCGCCCGCAGGTTGTACACTTGCTACACGAAGGACATTTGGGAGTAGTCAAAATGAAATCCTTGGCCAGAAGTCATGTTTGGTGGCCAGGAATTGACCATGATCTTGAACAGATGGCAAAAGGGTGCCCAGGCTGTCAACATGTACAGAAGATGCCCACACAAGCACCATTACACCCTTGGGAATGGCCGACCAAGCCATGGCAACGTGTGCATGTTGATTACGCCGGCCCCTTTCAAGGAACTATGTTTCTCGTCATTATGGATGCACACTCGAAATGGCCCGAGGTGATCAGCACGCAGTCAACAACCGCTACAAAGACCATCGGAATTCTACGAAGTGTATTCGCTCGTAACGGTCTGCCCGAAATTTTGGTTAGTGACAATGGGCCTCAGTTTACTTCGGATGAGTTTAACAAATTCACCAAAGCCAATGCAATCAAACATCTGAAGTCGGCACCGTATCATCCCGCAACCAACGGATTGGCTGAAAGATTTGTACAAACTTTCAAACAATCTCTTCATGCGATGAAGTGGGAAGTCGGTTCGGTCGAACAAAAACTTGCAAATTTCCTGATGGCGTACAGGAATACTCCCCACGCAACGACAAATGAAACGCCAGCTAAGTTGTTCTACGGAAGAAACCTTCGCACTCGACTGGACGCGCTGAAACCAGACTTACGCCGCGACATTGCTGCTAAACAGATGTCACAAGCAATTCGTTCAACGGTTCAACATCGTGAACTCGCAGTAGGACAATCCGTAGCAGTGCACGACTATCGTGGGAACGACAAATGGGTTTCCGGTACAATCGTGTTGCGTACTGGTCCGGTGTCATACCAGGTCGAGATAACACCAGGTGTCGTCTGGCAACGACACATTGAACAAATTTGTGATGCCGAGTCTACAATCAAGTCTCCGATTCCAGTGCCGGAAGCCGTGGTTGTGTTTCCCAGTGGTGATCCTTCGCCATCCGTTCTCACTGAAGAAGAGAAGAAATGTGACTCAACACCACAACCCAGCGAAACACGTGTGAAACCATCCACTTCAATGTCTTCGCCCGTGAGAGAAAAAAGTTATCCTTCGCGAATGCGCAAGGCACCGCAGAAGTTGGATTTATAAGTTGTGACTCGGAGTACACGTAACTGTTGAAGTTTTGAGACTTCTTGTTAATTGAGATAATTCGAAGACTTGCTTTAATTTAATATCCATTACCTTTTAATTGTACTCGGACTCAATGAGAGTGAACAGATACCAAGTGGAACATTACTTGTTACTAACATTCACAGTAATGACGCTGACTAACACAGAACTAGGACAGTAATTGTACTAGATCATGACTACTGTTATTTTTCTAGAACGGACAAAGTTATTTTTCTTGCTGTTAGAACTTTGCTATGTTTGCTTCAAAATGTGAAATATAACAGTATCATATCTCCAATAGGGATTACTAAACTAATTGGGGAGGAAATGTTGTGTATTTAGAACTACATGTTGATGCGTAATTACTATTGTTTTGTATCGGCGTAATGATCCATAATTGGATACTATAAAAAGTAGTTCCTGTTCCGCCATCTTATGGTTATGTCGTGTTTTGTAAATATATAGTGTATTTAGACGAAATACGCTACAGGTATCACATACAGAATGCAGCGAAGTACTTGACCACCATTGTATGTACATGCTCTATTCCACATTGTATGTACATGCTATATTCCACATTGTATGTACATGCTCTATTCCACATTGTATGTACATGCTATATTCCACTATGTTTTTGCCGTATTTATTGCATTGTGTAGAATATGGGGCAACACGTATCCTACAAATTTGCATTGCACATTTGTGTTACAAAAAAGGGTGATACGGTTTATGCACAACGCACAGCCATGCGACCACAAACACCACTCTTCCACAAAGCAGGCATCTTAAAGTTTACCGATTTGGTACAATTCAGAATATTAATATCCATGTATAAAGCTCATAAAAATTAATTGCCGTCGAACATTCAAAGGTTATTTGTTATGAATGGTAACGAGCACAGTATACGAACACAAAATCAATTTGTACGTATCCGTATCAACCAACAGAAGATACATGCCATTAATTGTCTATGGAACCAAACTATGGAATTCGTTGCATGTAAGCTTAAGTAATATTCGATCACTTCACTGTTTTAAAGCACGTTAAAAAAACAGTTGCTTGAAAATTATTGTATGCATATTTAATGTCGAGATGTACAGTATAATATTAATCTACTAAAGTAGATAGCCATATGATTATCGTTTATGACAACCAACATATATAGTGTATGTACACGCATGTGCATGTATGTATGTTTGTATGTATGTGTATATATATATATATATATATATGTACGTGTGTATGTATGTATGTAACTATGTATGCATGTACGTATGTATGTATGCAAGTATGTATGAATGTATGTGTGTGTGTGTGTATGTATGAATGTATGTGTGTGTACAGGCTGTATATATATATATATTGTATGTTATGTTATACCTGTATGTTACTGTCAGGCTTTAGAATTTGCATTATCCATCAAAATACCGCAGCAATCGTTTGGGTCCCAATGTAGACAAAGCACAACATTCGGTTGTGTATAGCCATGATGGCGGATAACCTTGACGACCGCATACCAAATATGGGCAATGACGAACGACTAATGGACTCAATTGGGCCATTGCTTGGTGGATGCTGCCGCGCCCAAGTAAACTGCCGGCAGCCATGTCCTCCCAAGTGTTGATTTGATCTGGCCTTTCTTCATGTATTTGTATTTGGCTGTGTCTTTGAATCGCTTCCTCTGGCCACAAGTGTTATCGAACCGTGCGTCAGCTGTGATAACATTGTTTGACGGGAAAGCGGCCGTCTGACATTCTGACACAGTGGCCAGTCGAGCGAAGCTGATTCTGCATGATTATTGCCTCAAAACTGGTTGTCTTCGAAGACGCTGGAGTTGGCGCAGCGTTCTTCTCAGTGTTTGCAAATAAACTTTCTGAGGCATCATTGATGGAATTTCTCCAGGGTCTTCAGGTGATAACGACCCGTGACCGAAGCATCGCTCCCATCTCTTTTGTGGGCTTGTGGTCATTGAAGACTCGCTGGCACAATTTCATGAAGGACGTGCGGGCACAGCAGACACTGCTGGATTTCTGATTCAATGATGGCCTTCTGGGACAGGTGAATTCCTAAGTACGGGAAACATTCAAAAACTGCAATTCCATATTCTTTAATTTCGGAAGGTCTTTCATTGTTGCTTAAAGTAAATTGATGGATGTTTGCGAACAGTCTCCAACACTACCACTCCCCCGTCTTCCGAAATCATAACCGTCAGCAGCTGCGTCTCTAGCACAAACAATTAATTGACATTTATTGAAGAAAAAATTTATCTTGGACATTTTAACCTTGCACGGTTAGTAGAGTCCATGGAACATAATTTCAGAGGTTGTAATGAAAACCAAAATGCCTTATGGCAAACATTGAACACGAAATGTAGATGTTAGCTAAAACTTACTAACTTACATACAATATGTTGGCTAAGTTTGTAAGTAATCACTGTTACCATAATTCACAGTAGCATCACATAAGAGTTTGTGTTTTGGCACATTTAGGACGCCAGAATCACTGGCATGTCAGGCATGTCTCACACACAACTGCATTAGCATTAGTGTGTTGGTCTGTGGGTGCTATGTGTAATGTTTGTGACCAGGCCATGGAGCAGACGTGAAGTGTGTCGACTGGCCCTCATAGTATCTGACAGCAAAGACACACAACAGCCGCTCAAACTGTGGGACCCGCGCATGGGCAACAGCTTAGCAACAATGTATGTGTTCTCTTCCTCATTCTTAGGGCGTCTTCAGCGTGCACTCTTTGTTTTGTTTACTGTATGAGATGTTATACGTATTTATGACATCTATATTATAAACAGATAACCAAACTAACCAGTTTCCTCCCATTTACATTTTTAATGCTAACCATGGTTTGATAGTATTCATGCAGTGACTAACTGGATGAATTGTTATTGTTCTGATAGAATTGAGATTAAATGTCTTGGACTATTTGTGACAGCCATGCCCATAAGCACACTGATAATAGAACTGAGATTGAATGTATTGGACTGTTTGTGACAGCCATGCCCATAATCACATTGATAGAACGGAGATTGAATGTATTAGACTGTTTGTGACAGCCATGCCCATAAGCACACTGACAGAACGGAGACTGAATGTCTTGACTCTCTGTGGCAGCCATGCCCATAAGCACGCTGATACAACCGATATTGAATGTTTTGGAAAGTTTATGACAGCCATGCCCATAAACACACTGATACAACCGATGTTGAATGTTTTGGACTGTTTATGACAGCCATGCCCATAAACACAATGATACAACCGATGTTGAATGTTTTGGACTGTTTATGACAGCCATGCCCATAAACACAATGATACAACCGATGTTGAATGTTTTGGACTGTTTATGACAGCCATGCCCATAAACACAATGATACAACCGATGTTGAATGTTTTGGACTGTTTATGACAGCCATGCCCATAAACACAATGATACAACCGATGTTGAATGTTTTGGACTGTTTATGACAGCCATGCCCATAAACACAATGATACAACCGATGTTGAATGTTTTGGACTGTTTATGACAGCCATGCCCATAAACACAATGATACAACCGATGTTGAATGTTTTGGACTGTTTATGACAGCCATGCCCATAAACACAATGATACAACCGATGTTGAATGTTTTGGACTGTTTATGACAGCCATGCCCATAAACACAATGATACAACCGATGTTGAATGTTTTGGACTGTTTATGACAGCCATGCCCATAAACACAATGATACAACCGATGTTGAATGTTTTGGACTGTTTATGACAGCCATGCCCATAAACACAATGATACAACCGATGTTGAATGTTTTGGACTGTTTATGACAGCCATGCCCATAAACACAATGATACAACCGATGTTGAATGTTTTGGACTGTTTATGACAGCCATGCCCATAAACACAATGATACAACCGATGTTGAATGTTTTGGACTGTTTATGACAGCCATGCCCATAAACACAATGATACAACCGATGTTGAATGTTTTGGACTGTTTATGACAGCCATGCCCATAAACACAATGATACAACCGATGTTGAATGTTTTGGACTGTTTATGACAGCCATGCCCATAAACACAATGATACAACCGATGTTGAATGTTTTGGACTGTTTATGACAGCCATGCCCATAAACACAATGATACAACCGATGTTGAATGTTTTGGACTGTTTATGACAGCCATGCCCATAAATGCACTGACAGAACTGATATTCAACGTCTTGGACTGTTGGTGACAGTCATGTTCATAAGTACACTGATAGAACGGAGATTGAAAGTCTTGACTCTCTGTGACAGCCATGCCCATAAGCACACTGATAGAACGGAGATTGAATGTCTTGAATCTGTGACAGCCATGCCCAAAAGAACACTGGTAGAACTGAGATTGAATGTATTGGACTGTTTGTGACAGCCATGCCCATAAGCACACTGTGGTGGAGCTCAAGTGGAACCGCAACGGTAACTGGCTACTGACTGCGTCACGTGACCATTTGCTCAAGCTGTTTGACGTTCGCAATATGAAGGAAGAGATGCAGTCGTTCAAAAGACACAAGAAGGAGGCAACAGGTGAAGTCTCTTCCGAAAAGCAGTTCCTCGTGTCCTTGTTAAACTAGCTCGCAGATAAACTGCTACTGGTGATTTTGTTAACAGTGATGAATTCAGTGGCACTATAGCCTCACTGTTTACCCTTTACTTTGAGTATTATGTATTATTTTATGTAACTTCTTGTTATACAATTAATACTAGTAATACTATTTAATTATCTCTAGAGGATATTGATTCCCTCAAAAGTCTGAAATGTTTGTATTCATTTTCTTCTTTTTCTAAAACATTTTCTTGAGAATTGTCTCGCTGAAACACTCATCACAAGACTTTGCTGTACAACTGAGTCACTGTTTGTTCTCTTTTCTTCTTCAGAATTGTCCCGTTGTGTGCGTAAGACACTCATCACAAGACTTTGCTGTACAACCGAGTCACTGTTTGTTCTCTTGTCTTCTTGCAGCTGTCGCATGGCATCCTATCAATGAGGTGTTGTTTGCCAGCGGTGGATCTGATGGTGCGATGATGTTCTGGCTCTTTGGTTAAGTTCCTGTCTCTGGTCACGTTTTTCTCAAGTCATGTCAGCTAGTGTAGCATCCAGTCAATTTGCCTATTAATAAACAGTTTTATAGGAACAATGGTCAAATCATACTTCTGGTTATATAAAGTTTTGACAATGTATTTTATATGAAATTTCTACATTGTGTTTAAACTTGTAGAGTGTAACTTGAGAATGACTGAGTGACCTTGTCTGATCCATTACCCGAAATCACCCTCTGAAGCCAGGGGTAATAGTGCGAGCAGGAAATTGACAGAATCTGTTGTACTTTGTCCCATGTGTGGTCTTGATTGTATGTATCATCGACATGGCCAACCATTGAAGGGCAATTCCAGGAACTGGTGTCAGCTCTGTCAGCCTTCTCAGTGTTTATTTGAATGTTATGTATACAACTTGAACATTTCGTGGGTGACAGTCCAGTTGTTTGTTGACAGGAGTTATGAGGAGGTGGGGCGAGAGATGTTTCACGCGTAGGGTGTTTGTTGACAGGAGTGAGTAGGAAGTAGGGTAATAGATGTGTTACGTGTAGGGTGTTTGTTGACAGGAGTGAGAAGTAGGTGGGCTGATAGATGTGTCACGTATAGGGTGTTTGTTGACAGGAGTGAGAAAGAGGTGGGGTGATAGAAGTGTGACGTGTAGGGTGTTTGTTGACAGAAGTGAGAAGGAGGTGGGGTGATAAACGTGTCACATGTAGGGTGTTTGTTGACAGGAGTGAGAAGGAGGTGGGGTGATAGAAGTGTCACATGTAGGGTGTTTGTTGACAGGAATGAGAAGGAGGTGGGGTGATAGAAGTGTCACATGTAGGGTGTTTGTTGACAGGAGTGAGAAGGAGGTGGGATGATAGAAGTGTCACATGTAGGGTGTTTGTTGACAGGAGTGATAAGGAGGTGGGGCGATAGAAGTGTCACATATAGACGATGGTCTGTAGTCACTCTTGGCACCCTCTCGGTCACATCCTCGTGTCTGGCTTCAACGACCACACAACATAAGTACCACTTATTGTTTGTATCAAGTTCCAACTAACTCACGACGTATGTACCACTTAGTGTCAGGCTCCAACGACCACACAACATAAGTACTATTTAGCTTCATGCTATAACGACCACATAACATAAGTACCACGTAGTGTCTGGCTCCAATGACCACACAATATAAGGATATAAGGTCATAGACGTGATAGAAAAAATCAGACAGAAGTGGACCTGGGCAGGGCACACCAGCAGACTACGAGATATCCGATGGACATTGCGTGTCACAACCTGGAGACCTTAAGGAGGGAAACGATCTAGAGGAAGACCGGCGAGACGATGGAGAGACGAACTAGACGAGTACTGGAAGGGCACCATCTGGCAGAGGATAGCGCAAGACATGCATATTTGGAAACGACATACTGAGGCCTTCGCCCAACCACGGGACACTACGGCTGCACAATGATGATGATGATGGAATAACCATGGAACAGTCGCGACCGCCAAGTTACCACGTCTGCTGCGAGTGAGTCGAAGTAGCCCGTCTTCTGTAACAAACACGAGAATGTGGTCGTCAGCTAGGTGACGGTGTCGTATGTGATGGCGCCTTGCCGTTGCCGACTGTAACTCTTCCGTAGCTCTCGCAGAGAAAGCCAATCTTTCCGCAGGACACCCTGTGACTTCAGACTGCGCATTTCGCCAACTCCAGGCGCAGTACGCACACTAACTACAAATTTGTTGGCAGTGGTGACACTGAACCGATGCAACGCTTTCAGTTTGTCACTATCTAGGCTTAAATGTCTAATGATTTTTTTAAATATGAAGTTTTGTGTTTTAGCGTCATTTGACTAGAAATAAGCACTATGCTAATTTGAAATACAAAGTCAAAGGCACCGTTGTTCCGAGGAAAACAGCTTTATATAGTATCGCGGCTTTCTCCTCCGATCAACGCGGGATTGCGCATGATTGGCGACGAAGACGTACGTGTGTGCACATATCAGGGTTGGCAACTCCGCTATACCTGCAGGCTTACAGCGTAGTAGGCTTACAGAGGTGTCATGCAGGCTTGCAGCATTCGTGCGTAAGAATCGTAATTGGAAGGAACTTTACAATCAAGGGAATCTGTTTCTTTCATTTAAAAAGTAAGCATTTTTTATTTAACCGACTGCAGATAGTAGCCTACTTAAATTAATAATACATCACATATTGTGCACACCACTAAACAGGATACGCAATGGCCTAAACCTGTTGTGAAAGTAGCTATGAGAAGAAATGGCTATATTTATTTAAGCCATAAAACAATTATGTTACTGACTATTATAGTTCGTTCAGTGCGATTGCTGATTCTCTCCATCGTGTCTTTCCAGCATTTTCCGCCTTGACTGAGATTGTGATTTAGTGGACGCGCTTTCGTGGGATGAAACAAACACGACTCGAGATGACAGGCGACGCTAGCGGCCAACTTCCGGTCACCAGACAGCACACTTCTTGACCGGGTTCATCGGACTGCCGACTGGACAGCTGTAGGCCTTAGCAAAGTCCACCGAGTTCGACAAGGTCCCGATCACTCTGTCGACACACGTCGCAAGTTACAACATAACTGAACGAATGGCGTGACGAGATATTATAATGTACTGGATGAATTGTTTGACAAAGAGTAAGAGCAGACTGAGGTACCATAAGGATGATCATTATAACGCACGCACGCACTCACGCACGCACTCACGCACGCACGCACTCACGCACACGCACACACACACACGCGCGCGCGAGCGCGCACCAAAACAATATTCCGTAGTTACTGATGTACAAAACATTAGCGATCACGTGGTACAAGATGAAGAAACTAACCTGAATCTCTCTGGACTGTGAACATCTTTCGCCATCCGCTTGTAGAACTTACTGGTTCCCTTCACGCACCAGAGCTGTGATAGGAAGGTATTGTGTGCAGTCACACGTGGTGGTACAGTGAGTAAAGATGACTATACACGAATGAAATTATAAATGCACTATCATTTGCCTGGCTTTATAATGTCATTTGTGTAACATCTACGTTCATAGTCCATTGTCACGTTGTCTTGAATGTTAAAACCGCTTTCGCGATCGGTTTCCAACGTTAAACCGACTTTAACGACACGACTGTCAACTAAATAAAGACCGTTCACGAAAATAGAAGAACAAGTGTGTTAACGCATGGATCATTATATCAGTTAAACAGTACAGTGTAGAGACAGAGTACCTGAGCAAAGCCGATGAAGAAGAGTTGGTTGCTGTCGAGATCGACTCCGGGCAGGGAGAGTTCCATCTTGTCCGAAGTCTGTCGCCACGCCTGATACGCCTACAGTAGAAGGCCAGTTAGGCATACGTCGTCATATGAGTGTACTGGATATGAAAATGATTGTTGTCTAAGCCAAAATCGCCTCCTTCATGACATAATTCGTCCTGAGCTAGAGATTCTTACTCTCAGAAACTAGAAACCACCAAAAAGAAGTAACAACGTTATTCGATGAGGCGTGTGGACCGCGACGCCTCAGAAGAGATGCATTTCTGATACTCCAAAAGTTAGCGTAGTAATACATAAATTAATTACAATGTTTGTATTGCATTGACATTTCACTCTGGAGTTATGTGTCGCTCGTTACACTTCATACGACATCGGCAATTAAAATAAAAAGTAAAGGTAAGTTTTTATATAGCGCAGTATTCAGTCCTCACGACTGCTCAAAGCGCTTTGCACTTTATTCCTTGGCAGACCTGTTCAATCGAACACCATCTCGACTTCTCTGGGAAAAATTCAGCCACGCTGCAATTAATGCGCGATTTGTACACAAATATGCACCACTGCCAGGTACTCATTCATACACCTGAGTGAACCGAAGCAACGTAGAGTAAACGAACTTGCCCAACATTCGACACCGCCGCACATGATTCGAACCCGGGTTCTCTCAGTCGAGAGTCCAAAGCTCTTACCGCTGCGCCCCTTCGCACCACAATTAACAGCGACACACTGCCTATTTTAAAAGTTGTTCTGATTAGTTGGCTTTCCCTCAACAAATAACAACTCACCTGAAAAGACTGCTTCAAGCCGCCGTTATCGGCGATGTTTTCGCCAAGTGTGTTCGTTCCATTCACCTATAAACGAAATTAAATGTACGCTACATTTGCGACACAATCGATACCAAAATATGACGTATTCATATCTTGGGATTGGACGCATTTATTGATATATAAACCAATACATTTTGACCACACATAGTCGAGAATATAAGCTACGATGAATCTGGAAAGAGAAATATAGCACGGTTTTTTTTTCTCCATAATTATACCGAACTGAGTCACTTTGCAACAGCGTAATCTATTAGAAGTCTAAAGTGACATATTATTACCGGCGTGCCGAGCTGGGGCGAGATGTAGCTGTCATACTGGTCCACCATACACTCGGCGCGCTGCTGGAATTTCTCGGCGGAGCAGGCGGTCCACCAGTTCTCCCTATTTCCATCTCTGTTGTACAGTCGACCTGCAGGTGGTCAAGGCATACGATTTGTAACAGGTTCAACATCTCATCTATCGTGCTCTATACATGTGTACCTACCAACTCCCTCGGGAAATCGTGCGCAATTTTACAGAATATTAACTTAATATAGGTTGTTTCACTATGATAGTTACATTTTATTTATATGATTTCAGACAACATTACCGAACATTGTTAGTAGAAAACGGACATACCAGTATTGTCAAACCCATGCGTGATTTCGTGACCGATTAAGTAACCAATTCTTCCATAGTTGATTGATCTGGGAAAGAGAAAATAAATTAAAGAAAACGTACGCTTAACAACGCCAATTTGCCATTCGCACGGTAAGTATGATGACGAATAGCATTACTTGTCTAAACAAACCCGTTACAGTTTCATTTCATTATCATTGTCTTTTGTATGTCAGGCGTGTACCCGTCTGAACAACGGTACAAGAAACAAGACCGTTCAGAGAAAAAAAATATTTCACAAATCAGACCAATTTCTTTATCTCCACAACATTAAAATATACTAGTGATGATGGAAAGAATAAACAAATGTGGCAGTAATTAAGAGTGGCACATTGAGGTCAAACCAGTAGGAATTTAAGTCATTCACATCGACCTCTCATTTTTAATTGACCTGTTGAACGAAATTAGTCTTATATGGACATGCTGACCTAGATACATTGACATAGTGACACTTGAGCTATCATTTATGACGACAGCTTTCCATCAAACAAACTGATTTCTATGGTGGTTGCGCGGTCTCATAACACGGGTAAAACATTATGTAAACAACAGGAAGCATTTTGTGAGTGATGCCGATTGTTATTCTAATGCGTTACAGTTGTTTTGTGGTCTCCAACAAGATTCTATTGGCGGAACAAAACAAGGTTTTCTTTAAATATCAGTCGTTTGTATTTACTTTACAATCGCGTCCGCTTCGTGTTAAAAGGAAAAACATACATAACTATAATTATATATTTATGTTTATCCATTTGTCAAACAACTCTTGTTACACATGTCATAACATGACATCGGTGTTGTTGTATGAAATGTCACACTTGTTACACATGTCATAACATGACATCCGTGTTGTTGTATGAAATGTCACACTTGTTACACATGTCATTTTATAACATGACATCGGTGTTGTTGTATGAAATGTCATACTTGTTACACATGTCATTTTATAACATGACATCTGTGTTATTGTATGAAATGTCACACTTGTTACACATGTCATTTTATAACATGACATATGTGTTGTATGAAATGTCACACTTGTTACACATGTCATTTTATAACATGACATAGGTGTTGTTGTATGAAATGTCAGACTAAAGCTTAATATGACGATTACATGTAACATTTCGTTTTCGAAAAAAAAACCCATTAATTATGATAATGATTATGATAATACAACACTTCTATACCGCCTAAACACACGATGACAAACACAGAGGTAATGACGAGGAACATCAAGAACGAGAGTGGATGTTGATTGGACGCACGCTTAGGAAGGAAACAACAAAGGTTACACAGCAGGCGCTTCCCACAAGGACAACGAAATCCAGGAAGACCCAAACACAGCTGGATGAGAATACGTGGCCGAGGAAATAAAGAAACAAGGAACCACCTGCAATGAACAAAAACGCAAACGACAGAGTGCATTAGGGAGTCGTCGTGTCGGCCTTGTGCTCTTTCCAGAATGCACTAGAAAGTCTTCGTGTCGGCCCGGTGCTCTACCCAGAATGCACTAGAGAATCACCGTGTCGGTCCTGTACTCTACCCAGAGTGCATTAGAGAGCCTTCGAGTCGGCCCTGTGCTCTACTCAGAATGCATTAGAGAGTTGTCGTGTTGGCCCTGTGATCTACCCACAATGCATTAGAGAGTTGTCGTGTTGGCCCTGTGATTCTACCCAGAATCTATTAGAGAGTCGTTGTGTTGGCCATGTGATCTACCCACGGTTAACAGGACTACCCTTAAGTGATAATGCCTAAATCTTCGAGAGCCCGAGCTCAAACGCGCAAGAATCCATAATTGCTCAGCATGATGTCCTGAAGAGACACACAGCCCGTGGACTATGGACGATGATATCGCCTAACTTACTTTGGATAATCCTTGTGGTAGAACGGTGGTTGTAGCACAGCTGCCGGAAATTCTGCAAGATAACATACTTCCTTAGTTGTTGCAAGATGACATTATGAACAGGGAATATTATTCTGTTTAGCATGTACTTCAAAAGAACATCCTCAATGACGCATAAATAGTATTCATTTGTACAAGAACACATACTGAGATACTCCATATTGTCAACAGTAAATATGCGAATATTTTAAACGTATTTCTTCACGTAAACGAACATAGTAAATGAGAAAAGACGACTTAAATCAGAATGCAGCCTTGTTGCAATACAAGAGGATAGTGTTGTTTCTATAAATGCTCGCTTTGTAATAATTTACCAGATGCAATGTCAAGCCATCTTACCTATCCGGTTGGTCTGGTGGTAGTAGAACGCGTTGACTGTTACCGGCGATGACATCCAAGTAATCGACCTCGATAAAATACATCAAGCATTCCTATGAATGATGTCCTCACAATCGTTACAATACATTACAGCTAGGTGTGGACATGCAAGACCAGAAGTAGGGCCGTCTCATCTCATCTTCATTTAGTGAATGCGCCTTATCAAATACTCCAGTCTAATTGTTACAATACACGTGCAAAGTGGAATAATAATTATTATTACAGAACACAGTAAATACTTTGTATTGTTTAATCATCCAGTTAAAGCACTTCGTAGAGCTTGAAAACAAAATACGTTTTCCGCGGTGTATGGCCCGAACAACTGCATATTGTCTTGTGTCGACATTAGTCGTGTTAGTTGCATCGTGAATACTCACTTTAATTCATCCTGCATAGATACGATAGACATGATTGCTCGTATGGTAGTTAGCGTCAAGTGGTTGACGTTGTCGAAGTATTGGTTGCGATCTATGTGTATCTACGGTAGACGAGAAGGTACATACTTAATTGATGGCAGACACACCACTTACTAGCAATTGTCTTGGTTCAATCTCCGGTACCACATCCATTCAGGTGTTTTAAAACTAATGCATAATGAATTCCATAGGCTATCTGAAATGGCATTAGCTTGGATGTTAAAATCCCTCAGTACAGTTTTATGAAATTTTCGATCTCAAAGTGCATCTAAATTAACAACGGTTTTCTTCATGTTTTAGTCTCTATTGTTATGGTATATTCAGGTCAGAAACTGAATAAAAGAACATTTCAGAAATAACTATGATAAACGTCACACTCAGATCAGAAACTTGATCCAAGACAAAGAATCTTCACAAAATAATCCCTCTCAGTCGGACACAATTCAATCGCAGCGTAAAACTCTCTCCTCTAGAAGACAAGTCTCGCAACATTCATCGTACACAGCCCATAAATAGATAACATTCAAACTAGCTTTATTCCATAATTTGTATGTTTTGTTAGCAAATCATTACGTACTAATGCAACATATGCAATAAATGTGTATTTGATATTTGACTACTGAATATGTAGCAAAACACGACCTGCTTAGCATCAGATGTCTACCTACCATTTCATAATATGAATCCAGAATGGTGTTGTTTAAAATCCAATTCGGGTAGCCAATATTGTCTGCCATCGCATCTGCCTGTCAACAATAATGCATATGCTAACACCGATGAGTACGACGGCAAAAGCGACACAAACACCAACACCAACAGTGAAAGATTCGTTTAGGTGAATAAAAAAGCAACGGTTCGTTTAGGTGAATTTCTATAACTGTAGTTTTAGTGTATTTTCATTAGTGTTATTATGTTCAAAATGTTCTGTAGTTATTGTGATTTCTCTATAATATTCTGGAATAGCTGCTGCAGCAGCAGCAGCAGCAGCAGCAGCAGCAGCAGCAACAGCAACAGCAACAACAACACCGTAGACCTGTGAGCGCACTTGTGGGGTGAATCGATGGTCGGTGTGTGTGTGTGTGTGTGTGTGTGCGTGCGTGTCTGTGTGTGTGTGTGTGTGGGTGTGTGTGCATGCGTGCGTGCGTGCGTGCGATGTTTGTGCGCGTTCGTGCGTGTGTGTGCGCGCGTGTGTGTACGTGCGCGCAAGTGTATTTATGTGGTAATAGAACGAACACAAGTTCATTAAAACTTGAAATGCAGAAAATAACATCGGCATCCCACGACACACTCGGCAACGGATGAAGATATAACATTATTGTTAATACATTGTTCGTTTGTTGATATAATTTAAAAGCCATATCAAAATAAAAGTTTACATTATTGATGATGATGATTGGCTTAAATAAATTAAACCTTTGCCCAACAAGCGATATGCTGGTTTCAAACACGCCCTTCGTGATGTTACACACCCAAACCTTAATTAAGGGCCGACTTCACGCACCACGGCCTGCATGATGTTGCTGTCCCATTGAACAAGAAGAACAAAGCAGGTAGTTTGTGAATGTCATATTCGTAAATACTTATTAAACCCACCTTGTCTTTGGCTTTGCGTTTCATATCCGCTCCCATCCAGGATACGTCGGCTAACATTTGTATAAAGGTTTGGTGTAATGTGGCGACCATCTCCGCCGTCTGCGAGTGTACGAAGTGCATGGGTTGGCAGTCTCATCCTACCATCCCTTATACGCAACACTCTATATTGCTAGGCAAAAGACCTCTTGAGCACAAAGTTTAAAAGTAAGATTATCGTAAATAAAGACTTTTGCAAGAACGTTGTATCAATTCATTTCAAGTTTACAAACTACAGACACATTCGTAAGTATCATACCATAGTCCTTGTTATTCACAATATTAAACCATCAGTATATGGAATATCGTTATAGCAACCACTCTTATCTGACGAGATGACGTCAATTTGGCGTGTGGAAACAAGCACAGAAAGCAGCAGAACACGTGATGACATGATGCAACTATAAATCCGACATGTGTAATACCCGCAGAAAAAACTGGCATCGATATATTATCTTGGTAACATGGTTGTTAATCACCTTATATAGCCGATGATCTACTTCTGTTTGCACCTTCTGCTAAAGGACTACAAACAGTACTAGACACGTGTTACTATAGATGTGAGCATGACGTGCAATTCAATGCGGGTAAACCCCTGGTCATGTACTTTGAATCTAGAAAGTAAAATATTTCTAAAGAAATTACATTAGGAGGAAAGAAGTTAAACTTTGCTACCTTTTGTAAATATCTTGGACATGTCATTTCTAATAACTTATGGGTGAACTTAAGAAAACATTTATTTCAGCAATTCGTTGTTGCATATAACAACTCTTTCAGGATATTGAACAATTTGCTCATGAGATGTAGCTCTAGCTAGATGTTTGCTACAGCTAATGTCAGCTCGGGTAAATGTGTAATCAGAAAGGCTATTTTTAGCCTAATGAATAGGATTGACATATTTTGAATCCCATTACCTTTAGCATTAAAACTAGCGACATGTATTGTACTTCGAAACTGCGGCACCATTGGGTCCGGGATTTATATCATTTTAAACATGTTGTTCTTATCGATGTATTTTTATATTTATTTACATACTTTTATTGATGTATTTTTACATATGGACATGATGATTGTCTGAAATAAATACATTATTATTATCAGACAGAAGCAAACAAAGTAGCCCGGAGTGTGGCAACAATTAAAAAAATGGCAGTACTTAGACAGTAACAAATCAAAGAAAGTGTCATAATACTTAGCAATCGAAGAAACTTTCACAGTTTTGAGAATCATACAAACACAAATCACATTACACAGTATATGTGGTGTTAGACGCAAGAGAACATACGTCTGATTTCGCGGTGTCATCGAAGTAGTCCTGGACGAATATGCGACTGCAGGCGACAGGCATGTGGTACTTGACCCCCTCGAGACACGCCTTCCACTGGCTGGGAGCCGTTGTTGTTGCGCCAAACTCCTGCTCACAAGCAAACAAGACATCGGTGGACCCGTCGACTGGCTACTCCGTATGTAGAGCTTATCATTGCTCCACTGTCACAACGCCAAACTAGGCTTATTTAGCAAGTATTACACAAATATATGTGCATGATAATTATATTAACTGAATAGAGTGAACCTGTTGTGCGTTAACACGTGCAACAAACGGGCTATGCTATTGAATGTGTGGAACTATAACAACGTATAATGCGTGGAAGCCCTCAGCAGCTTTTATACCTGTTTTATACCCAACTTTTATAACATTATACATGAGATCAGGTTCAGCAAACAACAAATTTGTGCTTGGATTGATAGAACTTGCCTTGTTTAGTTTCCTGTAGGCGTATCTGAACTGGTGCGAGAGCATTTGCACGTAGCCGCTGACGGCTGTCCATAGCATGTAGTTAACGACAGTCCTGCAACACATGATTGCACCCACGTGAGCGGGGACTCATGACCAGATAAGACTGTCAAAGACCAGTTAAGACTCATCGACGACGTTATGTTGCATCATGGCGTTATCGCTTTACGTATGGAACAGAGGACTGTGTCTGCCTTCAACGCAGTTCTATCTGCGTCCACTGTCTTACGAGAACATTTCTTTATGTGTACTAACGCAATCAATCTTTGGATTATTCGAGTACTAGCATGCTGCAAATTTGGATAGTAGTATCTTAGTCCATCCTAAACCTCAGATGTGGGTGCATGGAAATGTGGGACCTAAGATGCTGACTCACTTCCGGTTACGACCGCCCCTTGCGACTGTTGACCTATTTAGTGTGATAACGTCACATACCTTAATTATCGTTCATCCCCGAGAGTTGGACGTAGTTTTAATGCGTGCATGCGAGCGTGTGTATGTAAGAGACGAAGGGAGGAGGAGTGGTGGGTGTTTGATGACTACTTTTTATGGGGTATAACATCTTGTGTGCGTGTGTGTGTAAGGGTAATCCATCTGTGTGTGTTATTGCATGCATGCGCGTATGAAAAAAAATAACGAATAAAACACGGCAGTATACGAGTTCACACGTATTTTATTGACTAAACATAAAAGCGGATAATAACATGACTTGCGGTTTTTTTACGACCTCGCCAGCGGTCGTGAGCTTACGGGTCATTACGACTACGCCAATGTATCGGGCATGCCAACCTGCAAATTATGCTACCCATTAACCTGCAAGGTGTACTGTCCACTAATCTGCAAGGTATACTGCTCACTAACATGCAAGGTGTACTGCCCACTAATCTGCAATGTATACTGCCCACTAACCTGCAAAGTATTCTGCCCACTAACCTGCAAGGTATACTGCCCATTAACATGCAAGGTGTACTGCCCAATAACCTGCAAGGTGTACTGCCCAATAACCTGCAAGGTATTCTGCCCACTAACCTGCAATATATAGTGTCCACTAACCTGCATGTTGTACTGCCTACTAACCTGCAAGGTATACAGCCCACTAACGTGACCTACTCCCGTTTACCGTACACGTTCACGACGTCAAGAAAGAAGTTAACCCACCAAACAGTGTACAAACTCCATCATATCTCTCGAACAAATACAAACACAATGGTTCAACAGCAGAGATGCGCGCTCGTGCTTTATATGGGCTCCTTTTGGAGTCGATAAAACAGTATTGTTAGTCCGTTGACGATCTTTGAACTGTGGTGAAAAAAGTTGTGTAATGTCGTTAAACCTTTTCGGTGGTTGTTGAAAACAAAGGTTTCATATGAGTACTACCGCCTTTGAACGACATCTGTTTCACATAACCATTGTAACTACAGCCAGCGTGTCGAGACTATGTCAACAGTTGTTTTTGATTAGTTACACAGAACCATGGTCGTCAAAGTACAAAACAATTAATCACAATCACATCGCGTAGTTAGGGTACGTTTTTTTTCTAGAAACAGTATGTGTGTGCGACTGTACGTGCGTGAGTGTGCTTCGTGTATGTGCGAGTGTACATGTGTGACACGTGTGTTGTGCATGTGTGTGTGTGTGTGTGTACGTGTGCGCATGTGCGCGTGTGTGCGTGTGTGCGTGCGCGCATGTGTGTGCGTATGCGTATGCGTATGCGTATGCGTATGTTTGTCTGTGTGTGTGTGTGTGTGTGTGTGTGTGTGTGTGTGTGTGTGTGTGTGTGTGTGACACGTGTGTGCCTTGTGCATGTGTTTGTGTGGGTGTGTGTGTGCGCGCGCGCGCGCGCGCGGTGCGTGTGTATGGTGTGGCTCGCGTGTATGTGTGTGTGTACGTGCGTGAGTGTGGTACGTGTGTTGTGTGTGTATGTGTGTGTGTGTGTGTGTGTGTGTGTGTGTGTGTGTGGAACCTATACATATGTGAAACGTGCGTTGTGAATGAGTGTGTGTGTTTGAGTGCGTGTGTGCGTGTGTGCGTGTGTGCGTGTGTGCGTGTGTGCGTGTGTGCGTGTGTGCGTGTGTGTTTGTGTGTGTGTGGGTGCATGTTCGCGTAGTTGGTTTAGTTAGGTTGAAAAGATGTAGTGAGATGCGCCTGTATGTGGCTGCACCATATCAAGCTCTGGAATATTTCAATTTTTATCAAGTTTTTATCAAGTTTTCATCCAGGACACAGCGGCGAAGTTTTATACAGTTGGTTTTATGAAAGTCTAATGATGATGCTGGACTATACAGTTTTAGGAGACGTTTTATATTTTTTGGGTATTTTAGTAACTTTTACATTGTGTGCACCTGTCTAGCTGAACTGCACCTGTATTGCAACATTGCTGGTCGACCAGGCGTGACGTTGACAACAAGAACATTGTGAACAACCATTCCTACAGCATGATCACATACAATAGGACTGAATTACTGCTGATTAGATGTGCCTCTGTGACCCGACTTTACCCAGCACTGGAAAATTGTATTGCACCGCGTGAACGCTTGAATCATCGTCGTCGGACTCGTAGGGGCTGTAGGGCTGGCAGGTCCAAAAAAGACGTATTGCTGTACTGACTAATCCTCGCCCCCAGTCCCTGTCTACTGTGAGACTACAAAATCTGATTGCAGTGGACATTCACTCATCTCCACGTGTAACTAAGTGTGCGAGACCTAAATAACTGCATGCATGTCTACTAAATACCCGGTTCGTGAAATCTAAAGTGGATCAACTTGTCAAGTTGCCTGATGCCAACGAACTTGATATTATAGCACTGACAGAAACCTGGCTGAGCCCGGGTGATGCTAGTCGGACAGAGTTAAATTCGTTGTCACCTAACGGCAACAAATTTGACCTCAAACCGCGTAGTGACAGAACTGGAGGAGGTGTTGGTGTCATCTACCGTGCATCTTTCGAAATGAGGCAACTTTCCACAAAGACATACAGATCATTTGAAGTGATGTGCCTTCAGCTGATGTATAGATCATACTGTCTCCGGGTACGTGTTATCTATAGTCCTCCACCTTCTGCCCGTAATGGTCTGAGCGCATCGATATTCATGGACGAATTCTCAGATTTTCTGCAATGTTTCTGCATGGACCATGACAACTTGGTGATTGTTGGAGATTTTAACAAACACGTTGATTTGTTGGATGATACAAAGACTGTACGCTTTCACAACATCCTATAATATCATGGTCTGCATCAGCATGTAATGGAAAAGACACATTCACATGGTCACACTCTAGACCTAATAATCACGCGATCCGAAGCAGACATCATTGGTGATATCGTGGTTGAGTGACATTCAAGATACAAGGATGTAAACCTTGTGCTCCTAAGAAACGGGTCAGCTACAGATTATACCGCAATGTAAGTGCGTGTGACATGCAGGCAGACATTTCTCAGTCAGAGCTGTACACTACTCCAGCTGATGACTTGGATGGATTCGTTCGCCAGTATGACTCGATCTTGTGCGGCTTGTTGGATAAACATGCTCCCGTAAGGCAGAAGACGATCACGGTGCGACTCCGTGTGAAATGGTACAACAAAGAGTTACGCAAGGAGATACAGACACGTCGGAAATATGAACGTCTATGCCGGAAATCTGGACTTGAAATTCATCGCCAGATGCTCAGACACCAGTGCACGGTCGCAAATAACTGTCTTCGTTAAGCCAAACATCGATACTAAGGTTGTTGAGGCTGGATCAAGCCAAAATAAACTTTACAGCATTGTGCAAACATTGATGCACACTCGGGTGGACCCGCCATTGCCAACACATGCCTCTCCAGAAGCTCTTGCTGATGTTTTCCGAAATTACTTCCAAGAGAAAACTGCAAGCATTCGCTGTGCACTAGATCGCCGAGCGGGAGCACAACGTAATGCCCAGATCACTACTTATGAACATGATAGAAGTCATCCTTTGGACAGGCTGTCGCCAGCCTCTGAGGATGAGGTCAGAAACACAATTACATCATCTGCTCCTCGATCCTGCGCTCTTGATCCTTTGCCGATACGGATGCTGAAGAATTGCGTTGACGCACTTGTTCCTGTCATTACCAGGATTGTGAACATCTCGCTGACCACAGGAGATGTGTCAGCTAACGTGAAAGCTGCACTTGTGACTCCGCTTCTTAAGAAGCCATCCCTGGATACCGAATGTCTTACAAGCTACCGACCGATATCTAATCTCAGTTTCCTGTCCAGAGTAATTGAGAAGGTGGTGTCGTCACGTTTGTCACGTCACATGGCACAGTACATCCTATTTGAAGTGAATCAGTCAGCATACAGAAAGGGCCACATTACAGAGCCTGCACTGCTGAGAATCCAGAACGATTTACTCTTATCTGCGGATAATCGATGTGTCTCGTGTCTAGTCCTCCTAGACTTGTCTGCTGCCTTTGACACGATTGACCACCAGGTGCTTGTTTCACGTCTGTCTAAGAAGATTGGTCTTTCGGGCACAGCACTAAACTGGTTTACCTCGTATCTCGAAAACAGAAAACAAGCTATTAAGATTGGACAAGCCACCTCGAACGTGTCGGTGCTGACATGCGGTGTCCCCCAAGGGTCAGTCTTTGGACCGTCACTGTTCACCATATACACGGCTGGTGAACTGGGTTGCAAAATCCGACAACATGGCTTGGATTTTCATGTGTACGCTGACGATACGCAGCTTTACACAACATTCAAGATCACCGACACATCTGTTGCCATATCTCAGCTAGAAACATGCATTGCTGACATCAACTTTTGGATGACAACAAAAAACTTCAATTAAATGGTGACAAAACTAAAGTTCTGTTCACGGGATCAGAGGCGCTGAGCAGAAAGATTCCTAAAACAACAAAGATCAACGTTGGAGATGCCCAAGTGACCCCCAGTACATGTGTCAGAAATCTTGGGGTCATGTTCGATGCTGGACTTACAATGGATCAAAATGTCAGTGCCATCTGTAGATATTCTGGTCTGCAAATCCGAAATGTGGGTAAAATCATCAAATTTCTTAGGTCAGGAGCTGCCGAACAAATCATCCATTCATTTATAACGTATATACTGGATGGTTGTAATTCGCTGCTGTTCGGAATTAACAAGTGTCAGCTACGTAGACTGCAGTGCATTCAGAACACGACTGCTCGTCTAATCACACGAGCAAGGAAACACGAGCACGTAACACCAGTCCTGACATTTCTCCATTGGCTTCCCATCCAAGAAAGACTGACGTTTAAAATTCTCCTGATCACCTTCAAGGCACTCCACGGACGTGCACCGCAATACATTTCCAAGTTTATTGTTGAATATCAGCCCACACGCTCCCTCCGAACAAATGCTGCTGGTCTGCTGACAGTACCAACCACACGCTTGAAGTCTTTCGGAGACCATGCGTTATCCAAAGCGGCCCCTGTACTTTGGAACAATCTGCCACAGTCAGTCAGACAGTGTGACACTATTGCGTCGTTTAAGACGGTGCTGAAGACATACCTTTTTAAAATCGCTTTCACTACCTAAATGAGTGACATACAATTTTGAACTTTTTTGTAAAGCGCTTTGAACAGAACTAAGGACTGGATACAGCGCTATATAAGAGCTTATTATTATTATTAGGTTATTGTGCTTCACGTTGTATCCGTTCTAGACCCGTCAAACGATCTGAACAATATCAACTTGAAATACGAACTTTGATTGGCTGTCAACAGAGACCAGACGGCGCTGGTGATGTTTTGGGTGCATTAGGTGGATATGACTGGCGTTTGAAAGACGCTTATGTTGGTGATACCGTGACTCGTAAAGTAACGAGAACAGCAATTGGATAAACGATATTGCACACATGCATACACACACATACGTACGTACACATAAGTACAGAAAATGCTGCAGGAGGTAGCTAACGAAAGTGAAAAACAAGGTCTGTAGGTAAACATTACGTCCTTTGAAGATCCTGTTCAGACCCATTACTTATCAGAAAGCATGAAAAAAGGAGCGGAGAAAAATTGATCAATGAGGTGTTGTTTTCTTGTGTCAGTGCGGCTAGTCGTGTTTTGGTTTAGGGCTATCGTAGGTGATGACATGGTGACAGTGGGAGAGTGGTGCGCGGTCCGCTCTCCCACTGACACAAGAAAACAACATCTCATTGATTACATTTTCCCAGCTTCTTTTTTCACGCCTTCTGTAACTAATGGGTCTGTTCCTGGAACAGGATCTTCAAAGGACGAAATGTTTACCTACAGACCTTATTTTTCACTTTCATTAGCTACCTCCTGCTGCTGTTGAAGCACTATGTTTCTTTTTGATTGAGAGATATGACGGAGATGTCTATACGGTTTGGTGGGTCAGCTTCTTTCACGTCGTGAACTTGTACGGCAAATGGAAGTAGGGTTAACAAAACATCGTGAATCTGTACGGTAACCGGAAGTAGGTCAGGTTAGTGAGCAGTACACCTTGCAGGTTAGTGGGTAGTACACCTTGCAGGTTAGTGGGCAGTATACCTTGCAGGTTAGTAGGCAGTACACTTTGCATGTTAGTGTGCAGTAAACATTGCAGGTTAGTGGGCAGTATACCTTGCAGGTTGGTGGGGAGTACACCTTGCAGGTTAGTGGGCAGTATACCTTGCAGGTTAGTGGGTAGTACACCTTGCAGGTTAGTGGGCAGTATACCTTGCAGGTTAGTAGGCAGTACACTTTGCATGTTAGTGTGCAGTAAACATTGCAGGTTAGTGGGCAATACACCATGCAGGTTGGTGGGGAGTACACCTTGCAGGTTAGTGGGCAGTATATATTGGAGGTCAGAGGGCAGTATACCTTGCACGTTAGTGCGGAATACACCTTGCAGGTTATTGGGGAGTATACCTTGCAGTTTAGTGGGCAGTACACCTTGCATGTTAGTGACAGGTTAGTGAGCATTATACATTGTAGGTTAGTGGGCAGTACATCTTGCAGGTTAATGGGCGGCATACCTTGCAAGTTAGTGGGCAGTACATCTTACATATTAGTGGGCAGTATACCTTGCAAGTTAGTGGGCAGTACACTTGCATGTTAGTAGGCAGTACACCTTGCAGGTTAGTGGGCAGTACATCTTGCATGTTAATGCGTAATACACCTTGCAGTTTAGTGGGCAGAGTACCTTGCCGGTTAATGGGCAGTATACATTACATGTTAGTGGGCAGTATACCTTGCATGTTAGTGGGCAGTATACCTTGCAGGTTAGTGGGCAGTATACCTTGCAGGTTAGTGGGTAATATACCTTGCATGTTAATGGTTAGTATATGTTGCAATTTAGTGGGCAGAATACCTTGCAAGTTATTGGGCAGTATAATTGAAGGTTAGTGGGTAGTACACCTTGCAGGTTAGTGGGTAGTACACCTTGCAGGTTAGTGGGCAGTACACCTTGCAGGATAGTGGGCAGTACACCTTGCAGGTTAGTGGGTGATATACCATGCATGTTAATGGTAAGTATACCTTGCAGTGTAGTGGGCAGAATACCTTGCAGGTTAGTGAGCAGTATAATTGAAGGTTAGTGGGCAGTATACCATGCATATTAGTGGGCAGTATACCTTGCAGGTTAATGGGCAGTACACCTTGCAGGTTAGTGGGTGATATACCATGCATGTTAATGGTAAGTATACCTTGCAGTTTAGTGAGCAGAATACCTTGCAGGTTAGTGAGCAGTATAATTGAAGGTTAGTGGGCAGTATACCTTGCATATTAGTGGGCAGTATACCTTGCAGGATAGTGGGCAGTACACCTTGCAGGTTAGTGGGCAATACACCTTGCAGGTTTGCATGCACAAGCCAATGACGTGGTCGTAATGACCCGTAAGCTCACGACCGCTGGCGAGGTCGTCAAAAACCCGCAAGTAATTTCATTATCCGCTTGTATCTTTAGTCAATAAAATACCTGTGCACTCGTATACTACCGTGTTTTGTTCGTTTTTCATACGCGCATGCACGCGATAACACAAAGATAGATGACCCTTACACACACATATGCAAGCCAAAAAATTAAATAACCCTTACATACAAACGTACACACTATGTTATACCCCATGAAAGGTAATAATCAAACACCCACCACTCCTCCTTCCTCACACGCATACATGCACTAAAACACGATGTTATATCCCATAAGAGATAGTCATAAACCGTCCACCACTCCTCCTCCCTTCCTTCCTTACATACACACGCACGAATGCACGCATTAAAACAACGTCCAACACTCGCTAGGGGGTGGGCGATAATTAAGGTATGTGACGTCATCACATTAAGTTGGTCAACAGTCGTAAGGGCGCTCCAAACCGGAAGTAAGTCAGCCTCTTAGGCCCCACATTTTTATGCATCCTCATCTGAGGTTTAGGTTCGACTAAGACACTACTTTGGATAACATGCTAAATTGTTTTAATATTTGCCATCTCTTTAGATTAGACAGTGGAAACATACAAACTTACACCCACCTTAGAGCATCAAATCAAGGATAGCTGTTGTTACCATTACGGTATTTTCAACTTACATTCACTCCTGTACGTGTAGCCTAGATACGTACCTATTCGGCGTAGTATAAATGAGAATTCCAATCTGTTTGAAGTAGTCAATGTAATCGAGGATTATCGTATCCGTAGAATTTACCGAGACGTTTACGACGCTATAGACAGTGTTGATGTATTTGCCCCAGTCCATGAGCTGCAACGTGATGGCAGACAACACTCAGTGTTGTCTACTAACAATGACATTGACGATATGCTAATAGTGGTGTCGCAACAGTGAACAGTAATGTCTGGGTACAGCTACGCAGATTGTTTCCTTGATTGTATGCTATAGACTAAACAGTGCGTAGACCATTAATTATGAAGACTTCTAATGAATATGAAAAGACACGGAATCCGATGTACAGAAATTAGGAGGTGAGACAGTCTTGGTATATGATTAATACACATCGCACGCGCGCGCACGCGCGCACTCACCACACACACACACACTCTCTCTCTCTCTCTCTCTTTCTCTCTCTCTCTCTCTCTCTCTCTCTCTCTCTCTCTCACACACACACACACTCTCTCTGTCTCTCTCTCTCTCTCTTTCTCTCTCTCACACACACACACACACACACACACACTCACACACACACACTCTCTCTCTTTCTTATACACTCTCTCTCTCTCTCACACACACGCACACACACACGCACACACACACATACACACACACACGTTCGTGTATAGGCATATATTTTAATATTGATCAAAATAAAAACGTCTTTGATGCGATGATAATGACTGATATTGTATTTCATTTGCTTAACTAAAATACTAATGTACTCATGATTGTGACAAATAACCAGTAATATGGACACATTGTCATAAAATAAATATATCCCGAATACAAAATGATTAACTTACTGGAATGTGTTTTATTAGATTTTCCGTCGTTGTTGTATACCTGGTGTATTTGGCGCCTGCAGGGTACGTCAGCTGAAGTAGATACACAGATCAGCAGGTAATAAAGGAAGCAATAACATACACTTATAACTATTTATAAAGACACATCAAATACATATGAATACAGCACACAGCACTGCGTACAGGCACACACAAACACACTTCAGACTTGCTAGCAAATGCATGTCAACGAATTTATACAGAAACGCAAATGTGAATGCAGACGCAATTGTTTAAGTTCGCAGGACAAATGCACACATATCTTTGGTACGGTCGCATTGAAACGCATATTTTTTGGTCATGTATTTGTAATCGAAATGGAATAAATAAAATATTTTGTGTTTATATTTGTAAATTGTAGTAATTAAGATTATACATCAAAAAACTGTGTGCGTGTGCGTGCGTGTGAATATGCGGCCTGTGTGCGTGAGTGAATAACACACACTTACGTTGGCTACTTTCACCTCGAAGTCTATCATGTCTTTGACGTCGGCATTGACAGTGTCCGGGCTGGCTCCGAAGGCCTTCATTACTTGTACGACGTATCGCCGGTACGCCTCCATGTTGTGCTTATACTTCTCTTCCACGTACACAAAGCGTTTGAGGGGCAGTATTGCCGGTGAGACCTGCGACCCGACAACGGTTACTATTTCACAGTTTCATACACTAATAACGAGTTGGTAAACTTTTTGCATAGCTTTATGAGCACACATTGTGGAGCGCACGGGATTAAAATTCTCTGTGTGCTATTTTCACAAATGATTATATATTGTTGTTTAAATTTAGTTTGATAAAATGTTTAATATTGACAACAAATTGTGTACGATCATCCTCGCAAGCCAAGTATGATGACGACATACACAACGTACTGAGACTGATGTAATCAGCAACGCCCACTGGAGAGCGAAGATGTTTACGATGTTCGTTTTCATATGAACTACAAATCTTAGATACCAAGATAGCAGCTGATACATCTATATCGTTTGTATGTCACATTGTCGTCGTCGTCATCATCAACACCATCATTACCACCATCACCACCACCATCATCACAACCGCCGCTATCATCATCACCATCACCATCATCATCACCATCATCATCATCATCACCATCATCATCATCATCATCACCATCATCACCATCATCACCATCACCATCATCACAACCGCCGCTATCATCATCATCATCGTCACCATCATCATCATCATCACCATCATCATCACCATCATCATCATCATCATCATCATCACCATCATCACAACCGCCGCTATCATCATCATTATCATCATCACCATCATCATCATCATCATTATCATCATCATCAACATGATCATCGTCATCATCATCATCACCATCATCATCATCATCATCAACATCATCATCATCATCATCATCAACATGATCATCGTCATCATCATCATCAAGACTTGTAGGAAGAGGTCGCCAATTGTGGACATACTAAACCTAAGAAGAAGGGTGTTTTCAAGGCAGGGACTTGTTTATACACAATGTATATTTCTCCTACTGATGTTTCAAATTCTCTTATATAACCAGGCATTTGTGCATTCCAACCGGAGGAATTCCAATACATCATTGTATTAGCAAAATGTGATTGCTTCACGTACTGCAATCATAAAGCGTCCGTCGTGCTTGACGGGAAGGGGCGATATAAAGGCGGGGGTGAGTCCAAGCTCAAATATCCGACTCATGGCCGACGATAAGTCGAACTGGTAGGAGTTCCAGTGAGCGTCCAATATAGGCCATCCACCAAGCTTCTTCATCAACCGCAGGACGGGTGTTGGGCCCTCCGCCTCGATCCTCTCTGCAACAAGACGGCCGGTAAACCATATCAGTAACATTCACGATCACAACAAGAATTTACATTGGTCATCCTCAAAGCCAAACGGGCTTTATACCAAAACTTGTATTGAGCGTGTCGTACCATATGGAGCAGCTGGTGTTTTGAGACCTGCTCGGGGACGTGCGACATGAACATGACCTGACATTCTCGCCAGACGTAATAATAATAGTTCTTATTCTGTGCGATATATAACCTATAGTTAATCATTGCGCTCACAAAACAAAATCACTTTAAAACAATTAAAATATCAATCAATTAATGCAATAAATAAGTTATTAAATCTATTTTACAACATCATTAAAAAGTAATGTAATGTTCGTCCAAGGTAATGTTCCTTGGCCTGTACGTATAAATCATCTTATTCGCCATTATATGCCTGTTTAAATAAATGCATTTTCAGTCGGCGCTTAAATGGTGCAACATATGGAACATCCCGGAGAGACAGCGGCAGTTCGTTCCATTTGGCAGGACCAGTTGTGTCAAACGCGCGCTTGCCGATTGATTTCGATGCTGGTGGAACTGCTAACTGTAGATTGTCGTATAGCTGCCGGAGACGAGGGTTGCGTGTCCGCGGATGTAGCAGACTTGAAAGGTACCCCGATACCAAACCACTGACCGCCTTGGAAATGAACACAAGCACTTGACACACAAGTCGTAGCCCAACAGGCAACCAATGCATGTCACCAGTACTGGCATGATGTGAGAAGATATCGGTGTGAAAACAACCAGTCGGACTGCCCTATTGTATATATATCTTCTGGAGGCGTGCTAGCTGATATGCGGGTAGGTCCAGCAGCAGGGAGTTGCAATAATGTAATCTCGAAACAACCAGAGCAAATACAAAGGACTGGGAGACAGACTTCGTGATGTAGGCCCTGATGGAGCTGATACGTCTCAGGTGGAAGTTGCACGTCTTGCAAACAGCATCAACATGATGCTTCATACTCGTGTGAATGTCAAAGTGAGTTCCCAAATTCCTGACAGCAACAACGGGCTTGATTGCAACTCCACCAATAACGAGATTCTCTGATAGTCCACATTTCTTTAGATGAAAGGGACTGAGTGGCGTTGAGACAGCGTAGGTGGCGTGACTGATGTAGGACACGGATGTGTGTAGGGAACATGTCCCTCCACATATGGACGACAAATAATGATGAGAATCAGCACAACTGCTAACAAACCTGCTTGGCCGAAACGCCAACTATTTCAAAAAACATCACTCCGGCCGGGCGGAACAAAACCATTATGAGAAAAACGGAAATGCGTACGATTATCTAACATACATATGTTCAAAAAGGAACGTGGGGTATTGCCCCTTAGTCCAGCTCCCAATCTTCTGCTACCAATCAACGACGCCTACCATATATACCGATTATTTTAGTCGATATATTTTCATAATAACGTTCCACTGGAGCAACAGTTCCGATGGACAGTTTTAGGGGTATAAGAAGACTGCATTTCACATAAAAGACAGTTTACTGATACAACCAAATGACTCACTTTTGTGTAATACAAACGGAAACGTTTTCCATTTGTGATGGCGTATTGGTGTGGCCCAAAAGTCCGCTTTCAGTGGCGGTTTACTATAAACTTTATTTAGACACTAAAATCCAAAGTATATATATATATATATATATATATATATATAACACGTGCATAGTCAATTGCGAGATAAATATATAATAAATATATTAGTTAATTAAAACCCTTTATTGGATGTTGTTGCACTGAGGCAACGTACCAGTTTTAAACTGTTTGCTTTGTCTATTGCCATTTTTGAGAAAAAACTATAATCAATGCAAAATCAGTACTGCCATATCAAGTTAATGTATATTAATATTTATTTCATATTTTGTTTCTGTATTTAGTCTGTTGGATACATCATAACATAGGTGGTGAAGATTTTTTTATTTAGAAAAGTTGAAATAATTCATTCAATAAAGGGTAATTAATAAATAATAAATAACTACAGTATTACATTATTAGTTTCAATTAAAATTTCAAATAATAAAATAAATATGGGGAGTGACGACTAAAGTATAGAATTATGACGATTAAACATTAAAAGCGAGTTTAAAATAGTGTGCTTTAAGACGAGCTTTAAATGTTTTAATGTGCATTTACTAATGCACAAGAACCGTAGACAACATTTAAGAAAGAGCAAATGTGAACGTCTGGTATTGGACAGGTAGCGTTGAATGTTACTGGTGAGGGGGGGGGGGCTACGATGAGAAACAGGAACCTCCCGGTGAGAAATATAGATATGCACTTGCGATGGTATAACAAATGTGACATTATTGAGGTCACGTGTTCAGCGATGACCTCTCACCTGTGTCCATGCAGGATTGGTAGAAAGTCTTGGCTTTCTTCGTCGCTTTAGGCTCACTTGATACAATTGGCTTTTCTAAAACTCCTTCAACAAACAAGAACGATTTAGCTCTCTTCAAATATAACCACGCACAACTGCCACGTGACGCCAGGCGAGAGTTACATTTAATTTGAAATTGACAACACTAGATCCACGTCGAATTTAAATATCGAAAACAACTTCGTGGACTAAATAATAACGGATGTGTGTCTGCGCGCGCGTATGTGCGTGCGTGTGTGCGTGCGTGCGTGCATGCGTACGTGTGTATGTGTTCCCACATAATTAGGCATTTAGTGTCCTTTGTTTGTCATTAATTCATGGCCAACTGTCGTGTTCCGTTTTGTAATTGAGTAATGTGACCACGACAAGCCCAGTCACGATGCCCTAGGTCCACGTACGTTTCAATTTGACGGCCAGTTCAGAGCGTAGCTGTGTCCAGGCCGAGTACGCGTTGTCGTCGATCGGAATGTTGTATTCGTCGTCCCAGCGGCCACACGCGTAGTCGAAGAAGTCGTCACAAGGGTCGACTGACGTGTTCCGCACTCGCAACAACTGAGACGCTGCAAGCGTAGCAACGAACAATGGCGGCATCGTTCTCGATATCACTATTTGAGAACACTTCAATCTAACGTAACTGCAATTAATAAACAGGACTAGCAAGTGCGTTTAGTGTCAACTATTATAAAGTATCGTACCATACATTAACACAATTATTCGATTCGGAAATTGATGTATTTGTGAACATCGATCTTGCCGCTGAGCATGCAAGGTAAATACGATGGTGTTTTCAAGATGATGTTATAGTTATTATACTGTGAATAAAACAGCACCTGCGCTGATGCATTCTTCTTTCAAACATGGCGTCAGCGACACAGCATCTGAAACTACAATACACGTTTATTGAAACAAACACTAACCTTTAAAATCACACTTTTTGAACAGAACCGCCGACTTTATTTTAAAGTACACCGATTTTAGACAAAACAATAACACATCGATATTATAACTACCAAAGTATTTACACAGGATGTTTAAATATGTACAATTTTAATATCTTATTGAACCTAGCGAACTGGCGTCGTTGTGCCTTGTGTGATGTCATCCCCCCGTACCTGCGGGCGGTGGTTGGTTGGCCTTGCAGGCGGTGATGACGACGAGGACTGCGGCGATGAGGAGGAGGAACAAGATGAAGATGATGAGTTTGATCTCGAGCAGCGTCCGTCGCGACCACCATGTCGACTTCTTGTCGCTCTCACTGTAATGAACACAACAAAGGTTCGTGCATTGCAATTCGAACTTCTGTCATGTCTTTAGCATCTATTCTCATGTACGCAAAAATAGGGCAACGTATATTTAAAGTAACTTGTCATTTCGACGTATATCTCCGTTTCTCATTTTCGCCTGACGAAGAAGTGAAAAGTAAAGATAAGTTCTTACATAAGGCAGTGTCCAGTCCTCAGGGCTGCTCAAAGCCCTTTACACTTTACTCCCTGGCAGACGTGCTCAATTAAACACCATCTCGACTTATCTGGCTAGCATTCAGCCACGCTGCAATGAATGCGCGAAGACCACAACATAGCTGCACCCAAAATTTTGAATCAACTCCTTATCGCATTAAAATCATCTGAGACTATAAATACCTTTCGTAAAAAACTGAAGACTTATTTATTTTAAATTGCATTCCCACCCTAACCTTCGGCGATCCTTTGCTCTAATGACGACTCTTGCTTGTCCCTTTTAACGATTTTGTTCAATGATTCTTGTATGTTGCGCCTCTGAGGTCAGATTCCTGGGGATTTACTCGCTATAGAAGTTTGTCATTATTATTATTATTAGAGTGAACGAACTTACCCACGGTTCGACACGGCAGCACAGTGTTCAAACCCGGGTTCTCGTGATTGAGAGTCCGATGCTCTATCAACTGAACTACAATGCTCCGCTATATGGGTAGAGTAGTTTCCCCGAAAAAGAAGTTTTGATTTTTGTGTCATATGAGAAGAAACATAACGCCACATCTACAGCGACATATGCTTTCGAAACAAACAGACCGTAGCAAGCGGGGGCAACTGTCCCCCAGAGAAATGCAATAAAGTGCCCTTATAGTTTAAAAGTGCGTTATTGTCTAGGCTAAATTAGATATGTCATTGCTGTTTTTGTGATCCCATGCTCACTTATTGGTCAAAGTGGCTTATTTTCCAAACTTAGCTCAGTTCCAGCCATCCGGAATCTGTTTGACAATGTATTACGTGGATTCTAGGAGGAAACGCGGAGCGGAAGGCCAAATTTCTTCAATCGTCAGTAGATGGCCTGGACGAAGAATTATCGGAGTTGCTGACAACGGAGAGAAGAGACGATGCTCTCAAAACGGGGTCGTGCAAACAAACTGTACCAAAGTTCAACGCAACATGATCGCAAAATACACAACTGTATTGGATGTGCTGGGCGGCATCGAATGAGCCAGCGCCGGTGACGTACACAATGATGCAGCTGCGTACGGCCGTCTTCTAGAAGATTCACAATTCATCTTAGTAGTATATCGCGTCAGTTACAATTGATGCTGGTGTGGAGCGGTGCAAGTGCAAATGACATGACTATCTAGGTCAACGCCAAATGTCAAGGTCAAATATGTAGGTCAACACAAAAGGTCAAGGTCAACTACCAAGGGCAAAGGTGAAATGGCGCCCCCTGACGGATAGGTCATGAACAACAAATAACTGTGAACTAAACATGAGTACTGCTTAACATCGTGCCTCTTAATTTTTTGTTAAGTGATTCTTCCTGGTGGATAGGTCTTGAACTATGCAACTAAGTCAAGGAGCGCCCCTTTCCGGGAAAATGGTTAAACAGTATTGTTTAAATTCGTCTTATTTCTTTTTAATCTTTTTACTTTAAAAATAGGTCAAAGATAGGTAAAACCCGTCAATAAATAGGTAATTGCTCATGCGCAATGGTGTCTTTTAACTTCCGTTCCTGTTCCCGCTGGTCCAAGGGAACAATGTGCAAGAAACAATATATATTTATATGTATACATATATATATATACATTTATGTTTAAACTATCCGACGTATAGTGTTTTTTCTTATGTCGTATAGGTGGAAGAACATTTTTTAGGTATATTGCCTCCCCCCCAACCAGTACCTCTAGAACTATAAAATACTTAAATAGGTCGAATTGTGACATTAAATAGGTCAGTGACGTCAATAAATAGGTCATTACACATGCGGAATGGTATGTTTTCTTATGTCGCATAGATGGTAGACCATTTTAGGTATTGCGCCCCCTAACCCGTGCCCTTAGAACTATAAACTACATAAAATAGGTCGAATTGTGACATTAAGTAGTTCAAAGACGTCTATAAATATGTCACTGCGCATGCGCAATTATGTATTTTCTTATGTGGCGTAGGTAGTAGATCATTTTTCAGGTATTGCGTTCCCCTAGCCTATACATTTACAACTAAAGAATCCGTCAAATCCTGAAGAATAGGTAGAGAACTAGAAAAATAACTAAAATTGTGTAATTTCTGGTTACCATAATAATAATAAGAAAAACACTTATATAGTGCCATAAATCTAGATAAATCTATTCGAAGGCGCTTAGAATGTATAATTATATATATATATATGTATATATATTTATATATTATGCAGAACATTAATAAGTTACGTAAAATTAACAATATTAAATTAGCTAAAATAAATGAGAATATATAGACAAATAAAAAACGTAAATTACAGCTAAAGATGATCATTAAAATTAAAGGTATACTGATAATAAATCAGTAAAGATTGTGTAAAATTAATTAAAAACATGTACAAGATAATAAATAATAAAAACAAAATAAACTTATTAAACTGACTGGTGGCGCCTATGTCGCGTAAGCAACGCGGAAAAGATGGGTTTTCAAAAGTCTTTTGAAAGTCACAAGGCAACAGGTTGTCTTCATCTCTATTGGAAGTGAATTCCACATTCGTGGTGCAGATACCGAGAAAGTTCTGTCGCCGTATCGGCTGCGAGATGGTGGCACGTACACGTTGAGTGCCTGAATGGACCTATGTACCTAAGTGAATGTCCAGAATCGACCTGTCTATCTAAGTGAATTACCTGAATTGACCTTTGTATCTAGGTGAATTTCTTGAATTGACCTGTGTATATAGGTGAATTTGCTGAATTGACCTCTGTATCTAGGTGAATTTGCTGAATTTCAAGAATTAACCTCTGTATCTAGGTGGATTTGTTGAATTTACTTGTGCATCTAGGTGAATTTTCCTGAATTGATCTGTGTACCTAGGTGAATTTTCTGAATTGACCTTTGTATCTATGTGAATTTTCCTGAATTGACCTGTATATGTAGGTGAATTTGCTGAATAGACCAGTGTATATAGGTGAATTTCCTTAACTTACCTGTGTATCTACGTGAATTTTCCTGAAATTACCTGTGTATCTACGTGAATTTCCTGAATTGATATGTGTATATAGATTAATTTCCTGAATTGACCTGTGTATCTAGGTGAATTTCTTTAATTGACCTGTGTATCTACGCGAATTTCCTCAATTGACATGTGTATCTAAATTAATTTCATGCCCTAGTGCCTAATAAATTTGGTTGTGCAACTCGGTGGTCTAAGTTTGGTTCTTGGAAATAGGTCACTGCGCATGCGCAATGGTATGTTTTCTTATGTCGCATAGGTGAAGGACCATTATTCAGGTATATCGCCCCCTAGCCAGGACCTTTAGAACTGTACAATACATAAAATATATCGAATTGTGACATCAAATAGGTCAGTGACGTCGTTAAATAGTTCGCCACATAACTACCAGGAGTGCTTACAGATACGTGGTACTATTAACTAATGGGTTATTGTTTAATTTATAATTGTAAAGGAAAAGTTCCGAGGGAAGTATGACTGACACGTGGCTATCGCCATGCGTACTAGAGGACATGTATGAATAGGTGAAGTTAGTTACAAATATAGGCAACACGAGGATTTTAGTCAATTTCTAAGTTTAAACCTATAGGGCATAATATCTTTATAGGGAACTAATTGATAGTGGTTGATTATGACTGACCTCGGTGAATTGTTGCGAACTACTGTTCAGGGTTTTCTGAGTTGTTGCTACTTTGTTTATACAGGGACTCTACTCTGACCTCAGCTGACGTCGGATAGTTTAACATATGTCTCTAGTAAAACAGTCAAACAGTCTTTCCATACATATTTGTCTAGTCCAGTACACTTGGCCAGTCCTACCCTAATTACGTCATTGAACGAGATTATATACATACGCGCAAGTTAGTTAGCCGAAATACTACATGTTTGACCTAATTATCACGCGTACGTATGTAATGACGTCATTTTAACTTAATTCCAACCATTTTCACCATTTTCATGAACAAATCAAAACTGTATGCAAGGGCGTGATGTAAAAATAACTATCGTACATACGCAGATAGCCGCTAGTTTGAGATATTTAACAGAGAAGATCCTACTTTATAATGATTGTAAGCTATACGTGGATTGTAGAACTATATTCGGGTCTGTCAACATGTGTAATGACGTATTCTATGACATGATTGACCTATTTTATAGTTTACCACATAAAAGAATAAATTTCTAATTGTGAAAAAGTATGTATTATAGGTTATGTATTATAAAAAAGATACATCAATATTATAAATAATCAAAGTATAATATTTATTTGTGTCCCTTTTTGGTTATCAATGCCAGGTTATGAATTTTAGTATTATTCATAGCGTGGATAGAGACCGAGGTTTTTACCGAAAAAGCTGGAATGTAAGCACTACAATACAGAAAAGATAGCAACGGTCTATGGTTTAGTAAACAAATTACTGTCGTGTATTTCGTTACGAGTAACATGTCTGCATGTTATGTAGTTTGAAGTGTTTCTTAATTAAATAGTAAAGTTGACCCCATTCGTGCATTGGTGAAATTTGATTCAGAAAAGAATTTGACATATTTTATAGTTCTGTTCTAGTATGTATAATTTACGGGACGCCGTACCTGCAAAATGGTCCACGACCTATGCGATATGAGAAAACATACCATTGCGCATGCGCAATGACCTATGTAAAAACTATATAATTGGTAAATGTTAAAAGATAGGGAGACCTTGATGTTGTTGATAAAGATGTCCCAAAAAATTTTACATGTTCAGGAATCACTTCACGTGTGCTGTTAGTAACATACATACGTACGCAAAAATTAACCAAAACTTCTTTGTTAATACAGCCTCAGGAACCAGTCGACGTATGCTATTAATAAGAGACATAGGTAGGCAAACGAATATACAAACAGCGTGGTGGGAAGGTCGTAGACCTGTATGGTAACCAGAATTGACATAATTTTACCTACTTTTCTAGTTCTCTACCTATTCGTCAGGATTGGACGGATTCTATAGTTGTAAATGTATAGGCCAGGGGGCGCCTAAGAAAAGACACCATATTTATTGACGTCTTTGACTTATTTAATGTTACAATTCAACTTATTTTATGTAGTTTATAGTTCTAAGGGCACAGGTTTGAGGCGCAATACCTAAACAATGGTCCATACCCATGCGACATAAGAAAACATACCATTGCGCATGTGCAATGACCTATTTATTGACGTCACTGACCTATTTATTGTCACAATTCGACCTATTTTAAGTATTTTAGTTCTAAAGTTACTGGCTAGGTTGGCGATATACCTGAAAATGGGCCTCCACCTGCGACATAAAAAAACACACTATAAGTCGGATAGTTTAAAAACAGTCAACCAGTCTTTAATAACATCAGTTGAATTAATGTCATCAATGGCCTCATCAAAGCACAAAACAGAGATAGTTCATGTTGTCTCTTGTACTCTGTTCCTTCGGACCAGCAGGAACAGGAGCGGAAGTTAAGACACCATTTCGCATGAGCAATAACCTATTTATTGACGTCTTTGACCTATTTTTATAGTAAAGAGTAAAAAGAAATAAGTGACACGAATTTTAGTACTACGTTTAACCAAGGGGCGCTACTTATTTTAGTTACATAGTTCATGACCTATCCACCAGGGGAACCACTTAATAGAAATAAGAGGGACGAATTTAAACAGCATTCTTTATTTAATTCGTAAACTATCCGCCAGGGGGGGCGCCACTTGACAAAACTAAGCTGCACGAATTTAAGCAGTACTCATATTTAATTTAATAATAATAACGGTTTATTACAGAAACTATGATACATTCTAATCAATTACATAGGTAGATTGCCATGGTTTCTGTAATGAGGGTATAAAGCCACGAGTGGCTGATTAACCCTCACAACACATGTGATACACATGTAAATGTCATAGTGCAAGATAAAAATGTTTGTGCTTGAAGAAAGAAGAAAAACAGCAACATGAATCACAGCAGTACTATTTTTTCATGAATACGTTAGTTAAAATTGCAACAAAGAATGCTATTTATATAAGTCATTAATATTATTTACTAGCAAAAATGTCTTTAGTTGACGTTTAAACGTTGCTAATACAAAATTACAATTACAATCCACTGTTGTCGCCATATAGTTCCATAATTTAACACCTCCATAGCTAATGGTTTTATACAATACATTACTTTTTTGAAATCGGCACATGTAGTAATTCTGCATTGCGATTCCTATGTTTGTGTATTTCGTTATTTCTAATGAACATCCTTGTCATAACCGGCGGAAGCATATTCTTAACGAGTTTGTACATAAACAGCACAACCGTGTATTCGTAGATTTTTTTTATTAGTAAAATGGACAGCTTTTGGAAGAGTCGGTCTGTGTGCGCCCTGTATGGAGCTGACATAATTAACCGAATTGCATACTTTTGCTAAAACTAAACTGTGTATTGTATGCTCCTCCCCACACTTTGATACAATAAGTTAGATATGAATATAACATGTATAGCATAATGTTACAAGGGATGATCTACTCGGGTTTTTTCTAGTTTTAACAATTTCGTTAATATAGATTAAGAATAACAGTGGCCTTACTATTGATCCCTTTGGGACACCACAGCATATAGACTGAATGTTTAATTTTACTCCATCAATTAGTGTGTTCTATTAGACAAATAACTTTCCAGCCAGGCAAGTGCTCTTCCTCTAATACCATAATGTTCTAGTTTATTAAGTAATAATTTATGGTCAACTGTATCGAAAGCTTTACTGAAGTCAAGAGAAACTCCTAGTACGTAGTCACCATTATCTATAGCAGTGGAAATTTTATCTACTAGTTACACAAGAGCCATGTTTACAGAATGCTTCTTCCTAAATCCAAACTAGTAATCATATAATATGCTATGTTTGTTTATGAAAGATGTTCTAGTTCTAGTTGTTTCCAGCACTCGGCAACGTTCTATTAACTGACTAGTCTGTATATTTTGTGGTTACAATGTTATGATCTTACGAGGTCTCATTCAACTAGTCAGCCTTTTTAGAACATTATCGCCAAGCCGACCTTTCTATGCTGGCACTGAGGGTGGTCACTGCCAGGGTGCTTGTCGTCCTCAGTCGTTCTTTTACGTCCCAAATTGAGAATGTTAATCTGTTGTACATTATTGTTTCTAGAACTTTAGAGAAATCTGGCAAAATCGATGTTGGACGGTAATTGTTTACGAATGTCTTGTCACCGCCATTGTATATCGGTATCACTTTTGCTTTTTTTATGTCGTCTGGAAAAATACCTTTAGCTAACGATAAGTTAATAACATGTGTTAAAAGAAGTAGGAAAGTATGATATATTGATTGAACAATATGTGGAGTTATTAAGTCCCAACCAGGACTTGATATTTTTAGATCTTTGATTATAGTTTCTATTTCATTCAGTTCAACTGGGGAGATAAATATTGTATGGGAGTTTCGATGCTTAATATATATTGACGGGTCAATAGCATTTTTGGTAATTTTTTCAGCCAACGATGGTCCAACCTTAACATACTAGTTATTGAAGTAATCGGCAATTACCTTTTTATCGGTTATTAACTGATTGTTAATAGTTATCTTCAGAGATTGTGAAGGTTTTTTTATTTTTATAAATTATTTGCTTAATAAGTTGCCATGATTTGAGAAGATTTGATTGATTTTCTTTAATAACTGTTGATAGTGATTTCTTTCTGCTCTTCTTAAAATTGAATTAAGCTTATTGTGGTATGCTTTATAGTTAGTTTCATTAGTAAGGGTAGGTGCTTTTCGTAGTAGACAAATAATTTATTTTTTTATTTTATGGAGGTCTTCAGCTCATGTGATAGCCAAGGTTTCCTATTACTGTATTTTTGTTTAATCTTTACTTCAGGAAAGCAGTTAAGATAATGCTTACCAAACTGTGAATAGAAAGCAGCATATGCATTATTTGGGTCATCAAGCTCAGAAGTAACAAGAGACCAGTCAGCATTAGTTAGATTTGTTGTAAACTTTGCTATGTTCTGATCGGTAAAACGCCTTTTAGTTATGTATTTTATGTTTACATGAGTTGGACAACTATTGTTATTGACATAGAAGACAGGAAAGTGATTATATATATGTATATAATATATCAGAACAGGTTGCTGTGCTATTTATAGTTAGGTTATTAATAAAAATGTTGTGAATAAGTTTGGCAGAAGTAGCAGTTACTCTAATTGGCTTGCTAATGAGAGGAATATATGACATGGTATACATACATTCAAGAAATTCTGAGTTAGGTACATGTTTATCCGCATTTAGCAGATTGATATTGAAATCACCCATGAGATAACACATGGCAATTCTCTTCATGGATATTTTTAAGATAGCACACAAGATTGAGGTGAATACATTTATGTCTTTGTCTGGCGGCCTGTACACAACTCCTATAATAACGTTCCTTTTATATGTAAATATACCTTTATCCAACTCAATAAACACATACTCTATATCTTCATTACTTTTGTCTAAATCTTCTCTTCGTTTGTAGAGAAGCGAATCTATTATGCAGACCGCAACGCCACCACCCTTTTTATTGTTTCTATTGTTATTTACCATATGATAACCTGCAATGTCATCAGTATCAACATTGCTCTCTTAAAGCCACGTTTCACAGAATACAATTATTGAAAACGAGTCATTGAAATTGGCAAAGTAATTGTGAAATTGTTGGTGGTGGCAAGGCAGTCTTCTGATATTGACATGAATAACAGATAATGTGGTATCTGGTACACCAAGTTATATGCATGACTTATTAAAACTATCCGACAGGGGGCGCCATTTGACCGTTGACATTTATATATATTTGACCTTGACATTTTGACATTGACCTACCTATTTGATCTTGATATTTGACCTTGACCTAGATAGTGACGTCATTTGCACTTGCACGTGGAGCGCAGTAGCACAGCGGTAAGACCTCGGGTCTCTGGACTGAGAGAACGCGGGTTCGAATCCTGTGCGGCGGTGTCGAACCTTGGGCAAGTTCGTTTGCTCTACATTGCTTCAGTTCACTCAGCTGTATGAATGAGTACCTGGCTATGGACAGTGGTAGATATTTGTGTACGAATAGTCTTTATGCATTAATTGCAGCGTGGCTGAATGCATCCCAGAGAAGTCGAGATGGTGTTCGATTGAACAAGACTGCCAGGGAGTAAAGTGTAAAGCACTTTGAGCAGTCCCTAGGACTGGATACTGCGCTATATAAGAACTTACCTTGCACCACTACACTCGAAGGAGATGCACACAGAGAGTAGCAAGTAGACGACGGCGACTCAAAGGAGACGCACAGAGAGAGAGAGAGAGAGAGAGAGAGAGAGAGAGAGAGAGAGAGAGAGAGAGAGAGAGAGAGAGAGAGCGAGAGAGAGAGAGAGAGAGAGAGAGAGAGAGAGAGAGAGAGAGAGAGAGAGAGAGAGAGAGAGAGAGAGAGAGGCAAGTAGACAACGGTGAATTGGAGGAGATACACACACAGAGAGGCAAGTAGACAACGGTGAATCGGAGGAGATACACACATAGAGAGGCAAGTAGACGACGGTGACTCGAATGAGATGCACAGAGAGAGAGAGAGAGAGAGAGAGAGATAGATAGAGAGAGAGAGAGAGAGAGAGAGAGAGAGAGAGAGAGAGAGAGAGAGAGAGAGAGAGAGGCAAGTAGACGACGGTGACTCAGAGGAGATATACACAGAGAGAGGCAAGTAGGCGACCGTGACTCAGAGGAGATGTACACACAGAGAGGCAAGTAGACCATGGTGACTAGGAGGAGATGTACACAGAGGAGGCAAGTAGACCACGGTGACTCGACGGAGATGCAAACAGAAAGATGCAAATAGCCAACGGTGACTCGAAGGAGATGCAAACAGAAAGATGCAAGTAGACCACGGTGACTTGAAGGAGATGCACACAGAAAGATGCAAGTAGACCACGGTGTCTCGGAGGAGATGCACACAGAAAAATGCAAGTAGCCAACGGTGACTCGAAGGAGATGTAAACAGAAAGATGCAAATAGACTACGGTGACTCAGAGGAGATGCAAACAGAAAGAGCAAGTAGTCCACGGTGAGGGAGGTATGGGTGGAGGGGGAAGGAGGGACGGACGGTTGGACTTCAGTGCATCTATATGAAATTTATTAATTAATTTATTACAAACGGTGTTTGTTACGGGAAATGTGCTAAAAACATACTCGAGTAATTATAGCTGGAACTGTTTTTCTGTAAGCACAAAGTATGACTTTGAACACGTTTGTTAAAGCTGGCACCTTTAAAATTATTTAATGTAGTTTCATTGTCGCGGTGTCTTTGTGCAGCCCACTGTTCTTCCTTCACACGTTGCCAACAACAGACAACGACGGACGGTGCAGTCTGACCACTTCAGGTCACATGTGTCGTTAAAATAATAATTATAATAATAATAAATAAATAATAACAATAATACTAATAATGGAAATACAATAATTATAATAACATAATGTTTCTTCAAATTTCAGACCTTTGACCAAATATCATGCGGAAAATCCGGGAGTTTCCCGGATTTTGGTGTATCTCCCGGTCTCCCGGAATACATGCAAATCTACCGGATCTCCGCTGAACATTTTCAACAGTACCCCCTCCCCCGTCTTCCAGTGTCAAAAGCAGAGAGAGAGAGAGAGAGAGAGAGAGAGAGAGAGAGAGAGAGAGAGCGCGCGACAGCACTGCGCGACACGAGAAGCGCGCTGAACCGCTGATGACAATCTTTGATTTCAAGAAAAAACTTGGCAGGCATTGTGCGTTTTCCTCCGTTGTCGAGTAGACCCACCAATCGACGCCCATGTCGCCAATAGGGCCATGTTGACCTTAGGCCGACATTTGAGAGTCTCCTTGAAATGTCGTGTCAGACACTTTGATCAGTTGACTTATTTCATAAGCCGTGACTATAATTAGAGTCGGTCAATGCATACTACACTCACACGGTATTCGGAGTAGATGCGCAATTATTCTTCATTTTATTGTTACGTGTCGTCCACTGGTCTAACTACGGTTCACATGCATGCGGGCGATAATTCGGGAGCTTTTGCTTTTTGTCGTTGTGATAATAGAAAAATGCACAGACTCTATTCATGCTAACATTATTGAAATAACTCACTTTGATCGTGAGATCGGGCGACAGGCGAAAGTGCAAATTAAACTCACCAATCTCACCAATTGTTTCGCCGAATTGTAACCGGATGTGGTCAAAATTAATCTTTTTGTGGGATTTCACCAAAATTAAATAACTAATATGCACAAACTGGCTAAGATGTTTTCGTAGAACCTAGGTTCTATTGTTTTTGTGAAAATTATTCTCAGGGAAGACGAACGATAGCGGAGATTTAGACAGAGAACATTATAAAAGCTAAGCCTACATGAAACATACATTGTGTTTAGAAAGACGTATTGGTTGGAACTATATATTTGTTCCAGAACTAAATCAGTTGTCAACCTCACTGACGCATGTACAATGTTGAATTAAGGGTCCATGTTGCATCAACGAATTACGCCATAGTTTCTATTTTACCGATGTAACATGCCATACTCATAACATAACACAATAATGTAGTATTTAGAAATAAACTGTTATTGTTTTGCATATCACAAGATGGCCGCCTAACTTCCATCGGTACAGTGCACTTATACACAATCAAAAATGTGTTACCTAAAGGCATACTAAGGTTGAATAATGTAGTTGCCACCACGCAATCACCAGTCAAATGTCACACGACCGATTCATTTGGAAACGTCATATATGCCACATAAATATTCCCAATCTATATATTGTCAGCTACGGTCGCTACGATGAAAAAACGACTTACCGGGGAACATCGTCCAACCACGTCATGACTGCTTAAACAACGCACACGAAGTGTACACGTTGTAAGTGTCATCCAACATGAACTTCGCACCAGACGTATACCCCATTGAAGACCTGGCATTCACCGTTGTGTGTATGTGTGTGTGTGTACGCGCACGTGTGCTTGTGCGTGTGCGTGTGCGTGTTTGCGCGCGTGAAGCTTTGCTATTCTCCCAGTTTGCGATTTGATATTCCACGTGATCTGTGTATTCTGTCTGAAGGTAGATTCTTGCAACATTTACAGTATTCTGCATTCAATCGATCTTCTGTTTCTACTACTGTTGCTTTCTACGTGTTATCCAGTCAATTCGTCGTTTGTTACCTATTTGTGCTCTTACTGAAAGGAAATTATGTTTCAGTTGATATTTTTATTAAAATAGAAAAGTAACAATGGGACATCTAGAGAGGCACACATTTCCAATATATATACATATAAACACATAATAATTGATGTGATGCAATCAAACACATTAGATCGTGCCTTTAAAGTCAAAGTCAAAAGGATAGTGCAGTCTACAACGATTTCATTTGGTTCACTGAGCGACTGTTTGGGGGATATTGCGGATGGGCAAGGCACCTACTCGATCTCAAAATGGCTCAAAAAACATTTCAGGTACCTAAATGTTACAAGCTGTCATCCATGCAAGGTTTATCTATGACGTTTATATGTCACAATCAGCCCGGTTGACACTTTTTATTGTGAGTTGTTACTGTATTGCAAACATATATACATAGCAAATGTTAAATCAATATTAAAGATAGAAGTGAAATGAAAGCACAAAACACACAACATTGAAGTCCCGCTGCATGTCTAAGTGGATGCAATGGTCTTTTAATGCGCATTCCTCCAGTGAATGACCATTTCACTCATAGCATAAGGACAGACCCCCACAGCCAGGCTTCCCATTCATTGATTGACCATCAGTTAATAGATAACGGTTCTCCCATTAACATATGTTTCAATCTGG
>CM034537.1:2269667-2304667 GCA_020002185.1 Paraescarpia echinospica | reverse complement strand
AGTGTAATATGGGGTGAAAGTAGGAGCGTATGTGATGTATGTTTGGTAGATTAGTGTAATATGGGGTGAAAGTAGGAGCGTACGTGATGTATGTGTGGTAGATTAGTGTAATATGGGGTGAAAGTAGGAGCGTACGTAATGTATGTGTGGTAGATTAGTGTAATATGGGGTGAAAGTAGGAGCGTACGTGATGTATGTGTGGTAGATTAGTGTAATATGGGGTGAAAGTAGGAGCGTACGTGATGTATGTGTGGTAGATTAGTGTCATATGGGGTGAAAGTAGGAGAGTACGTGATGTATGTGTGGTAGATTAGTGTAATATGGGGTGAAAGTAGGAGAGTACGTGACGTATGTGTGGATTAGTGACATATGGGGTGAAAGTAGGGATACCTATTTATATATTGATCGACGATGTGGGGCATATATGTGAGATAGTGAAGACTTGTTTTTGACGTATCATATATATCATGGAGTATGACAATGCGTTTGGAAGGACGCTTCAGACACATATATACACTGCGCGACCTCAAATTATCGTCGCAGTAGAAGCTCTTTCTAATTTTGTTTTTATACTATAAATCGCCATAACAAACACTATTGTCGTGTGAACTAAGAACAGTTATATTGACAATAGGTAATACAAAGTTGTCTAGTGTAACTGAAGGATTCACAGTTTATAAATGTAACCCACCGCAGTGAACCGGTCGATAATGTTATATCATGGCGTAAAACAAAAATTGAATTGATGCTACGGTAAAACGTTGAAAGGCAACGTCATAATTTTTCAAATGTACCCCGCTAGGTACCGAAAAATTGTGAACAGCACTCCTCTCGAACCATGACAAATCTCCAGAACTAACTCCCCTGAACACCGCGATAAATCTCCAACACTAACTCCCCTGAACACCGCGATAAATCTCCAACAGTAGCCCCCCAACACCACAAACAATTTCACACCACTACCCCCACCCCTCCCCCGACGTTTGTGGGGAAACGTGCAATCCCAGGCTGGAGAACGCTACACCGCCCAAAAATCAACGGCTTCCCATCTTTTTCAAGATGATGTCAAAAAATGCCTAAACTACGCGGACGTTTCTTGACGTCACCGTGTGTCGCCGTGGTTCCTGCCACCACAACGCAGCAACAGGGAACAAGAGACGCGTGTTTCTTTTTTGTATTTTATACAGCTTCGTTGTCCGAACTGTGTGTGTGTGTGTGTGTGTGTGTGTGTGTGTGTGTGTGTGTGTGTGTGTGTGTGTGTGTGTGTGTGTGTGTGTGTGTGTGTGTGTGTGTGTGTGTGTACGTGTGCATGTGCGTGTATGTGCCTGTGTGTGATTTTGAGTTTGATAACATTTTTATTTACACACAGTATTTTTCTTTGAGCAGGCCCGTTGGCTGGGAGGTGCGATAGGTGCATGCGCACTCCACCAACGCGGTTGAAAGAAGTTTCACTTGGGTGGAACTTATTCCACTTAGAAGGAAGTAGTTTTGCTTGATTTATATCATCACGTTTAACCAAAATTAATGAATTGACGTTGAATAGCACTGGGTGGGACCATATCACACCTGTACTCGAGCAACTGCCCAGGCTTCCCGTGAAACAACGCATTCATTACGCAATTCTGCTACTGACGTTTCGTGCTCAACACGGACTGGCACCAGCTGACATCACCGACCTACTCCACGAACAAGGAGCTATTCGAGTGTTGCGTTCAACTACAAACTTAGGCCCTATTTCTTTTGCAGTCCGCGGAGACGCCGGAAGCGGATAAAGCGGAGAGGGTCAAATAGAATAGACTTCGGCGCACATCGGAGATGGTAGCAACCGCCTTGTTATCGCCCATAAACAACATGGACGCAGAATCACTAGTCGAGTCATTTTGTTAGTTATTTTTTTTAAATACGATGATGCTTACAACATTAAATATGTTACATATGCTCACAAGTTCACATCATGTGCTGTATGTTATTAGTCAATCATTTTTACAAAAAAATATGCATTAATATTGTAAAAAAAATAAACACTATGTCGTATGTGTAACGCCTGTGTCTGTGAGGCTGTGTCAATGCCGATGCGTTCATGTGATCTGTGTACGACATACACCGCATTGTTGTTGCTTAATTTGCAGTGCCTAATAACGCAAGTGTTCGCTATGTATAGCAAGCAAATAGGGTAGAACAAATGGATACCCGAACAAATAAAAACATTGAGTATAGCAATAATATTTACGTTAAAATATGGATTTATGCGATTACATTGCATAATAACTTTTACGCGAGGCAACCAAGGCAACACTTAAGTCCTAGAGCCAGCCTGCAGGCTGGGTAAACAAGCTGACACTGTACCTTGACCAGGTCAGAGTCCAATAGCCTGTAGGCGTACCGGCCGGGACGACCCGCCCGTCCCGCCCGTCCCGCCCAGGTCGGAGTCCAATAGCCGGGAGGCGTACCGGCCTTCCCGCGCTTTAGCGTAGTGATACAGTAAAAACTAGTCCGACCAGTCAGGGCATAAAAGGCCACTGCGGCTCCAGCAGCGGCCACATTTGAAATTCCTCGTGTTCAGTTGTTTATCGAATATCGTATCAGTTTTGGCCCCACCTCCCTCCCCCCCTGCCATAAGACTAGTTATATGTGTGGGATTTTTACAACATGCACATGCGATAATATTAGCTTTGCTGACGCTTTTCCCTGTTTCTAAATGGTACACGAGGTTTTGCCTTAAGGCTTTTTCCTCCTATAAGTGTGTATGCAGGGTTTTTAGGGAGGTAATTAAAGTAGGACTAATAAACGGTGTGGCGGAATGACCCCACCTCTCTTTAGGATGTGGAAATAGTTAGTAGTTTTAATCGTCTAAATGTCTGGGAGGCGTCTTTTTAATAGTTCTGGTGTATTACCATAATTTAAATATGGTATTCTATAATGTGGGCCTTGTTTTTAGAATGTATAGGTAAAATAAATGGGGCAATGTTTAAGACCTCAAATGGCCCACATTTGATTGTATTGTGTGTTAAGCTAATAACTCATCCAATTATCGGGTGAATAATAAATAAATGTCAGAAGGTTATTCTGGCCACATTTCTCCTATATCTGGTGTTGTCTTGTTGCATTGCGTAAATGTATTTATTCGTATAATGCTTATAATTGGAAGGGCAATTTGTAAAAATAGTGTGTAAACCTACTATCAGACCTGGGTTCAATTCAGTTTTGTTAATTCCAATTCATGTGTATTTACCAAGGATCAATTCCAATTAAATTTATTTTATTCAAATAAAATTCAAGCATATTGTTGATAAATTCATTTCCAGTTCAATTAATAATTGAACCCAGGTCTACCGACTAAATATTGATAGTTGTGTGTGCAATATCATATTTAATATGTAACTTGTTAAAATCATGTTGTGCTGTAGGTACCATGGCATAGTACTTACACATCAAAGATTGGACATGTGTGTTGTGTTTAATGATGTAACTATTAGAAATAAATAAGAAAGAAAATTCTTATCCAATTAAAGCGTGCAAGCTATTGCGTGATGTAATCCCACATGTTCACATTACATGATTGTATATCTTGTTACAAGACACATTGTATATGTCCCACATCCATTGTAATGTCCTTCAACAAGCTGCAATGCTGGGTGTTTAAAAAATGTGGTTGTATTTGCAAGGCAAACAGTTCCCTTTAACACATTCCAATACAATAAGTATTGTTTAATTTGCATTACACTGATTCACGGAAACTGTTTGAGAGTAGCTGCCTAACCTGAAGGAGAAGAGAAACAATCTTGGATCATCATCAATGTCGCGATCATAGTCAAAGCAATATGTGTGTTTTTCATGATGTTATTTTTTGCAATGGAGAAATATAACAGTTGAATTGCATTATGATGTTACCCTTACTAAATAAATGTATTTAATGTATGTGCAAATAATTCCATGCAACAAAGGTGCATGTTCATATCAGTATGTAGGCATTTCTTATGCAAGAAATACATTTTGACTGTCACAGGAGTGATAATGAGTAAAGAATAAAAAAATACTTAAACAATTTCTTCAGGGTTTAACTTAAATCTTCAAATACTGTATGTGATTGATTTGTTTATATGTTTTTTATTAATCACTTAAAAAATACATTACTTCAGATAGAAAAGTGGTAGAGGCGACATCAAAACTACATTACACATGCTGAAGGCAATTAATGGAATCAGTGGATGTGCACAACCAGTACTGTTTTCTATGCAACATTCAAACACCAGCAGGCATTGAAACTGCCACACATCACTGGACCATTATGAACCCCACCGCTCTGATGTGTGTTAACATTGCATGGATTACAACATAGAAAATAACAGTAATTTATTTCAAATTATGTAATTTTTTTGATAAATATTAAACATGTGCCATTTAATTTATGAAAATCCTTACATTATTGATTCATACAATACATGTTAAACTAAAAATGGGTGCTTGTAAATAATGTAATGAACATTATAATTAAATTTTGTTATTAATATTACCCTGCATTTACTCAGTTCCCTGATTCCAAGAATGTTATGCTGTGCTGCAAACAATCACATCACTATAGTGGTATCTCATGGCACTGTTTTATGGGGTACCAAAACATAACAATACGAGAATATTATTAAATGTACATTCATTGTTTTGATAATGCATCAAGACTGCAATTGACAATACAAACAATTCACCACGCCACTAAGCTCTGTTATACAAAGACAACTCGGATCATCATCTTTATGCTGATAATACTTAGATCTACGTTTCGTTGGCTACCCCGGATAGAAATCACTCCCTTAACCAACTTAGTGATTGCCTTCAAGATATCTTCCAATCGATGACTGACAGCAAGTTGAAATTAAATGCAAATAAAACTGAATTGATCATTATTGGTAATCCAATGCAGCGTAGTAAACTGGATGGTTTTTCCATGTGTATTTTGAATCAGTATATCACACCACAACCTCGATGCGGAATCTAGGAGTGGTCTTTGATAGTAACTTCAATTTCCGACAACGCATATCTCAAACATGTCGCTGCTGTTTTTATAATATTCGTGATCTTCGCCGTATTTGCCGGTATATGTCATTTTCTGTTGATAAAACTATTGCAACAGCGCTTTTTAGCAGCAGACTTGACTATTGCAATTCCTTCCTTTATAATATCGCCAGCAAGGATATCACAAAAATTCAGCGTGTCCAAAATTGTCTAGCAAGAGTAGTTACAAGATCTCCTCGTTTTTCTTGCTCTGTACCACTTATGAATTCTTTGCATTGGCTTCCTGTACGTTATCATATAATATTTAAGATCTGTACCATTACATATGAGGCACTGTCCAGTAAGCAACCATCTTAGTTGCATTGATTGCTTACTCCTGTACGAAAACCTATCCAGCTTCGATCATCTAGTTCTGACCTACTTTTTGTTCCTAGAGTCAACACTAACATTGGAACTACGGGGTAGGACTTTTTATGTTGTTGCACCAACTCTTTGGAATATGCTCCCTCTTAGTGTTAGATCAGTTGAAAATATTACAAAATTCCATCGTCATTTAAAAACTTATCTTTACAACCTTGCTTATCCACCGTAGCTCCCTAGTGCCTTGACCCATCTGTTGACAACTGGAATACTACTTATGGATTTTATGATTGACCAATCCTTTTGTTTTTATGCACCTCTGAGCTTGGTTTCCAAGGATTTAGGCGCAATAGAAGTTATCTTATTAGTAATATTTAAATTAGGCGCGCGATAGTGTTGTGGTTAGTACATCCGCCTGACATGCCGGCGCCCCGAGTTCAATACCCGGGCGGGACAGGTACGGTATATTTGGTGTAAAAACCTGGCTCTCAACATTGGGGACTGTGTATCCTTCGTGACTTGGAGATCACGTTAATGTCGGTCCCGTCTCAATTTGGGATGTAAAAGAACCACTGAGGACGACAAACACCCTGGCAGTGATCACCCTCAGCGCCAGCATAGAAAGGTCGGCTTGGCGATAATGTTCTGAAAAAGGCTGACTAGTTGAATGAGACCTCATAAGATCATAACATTGTAACCACAAAATATACAGACTAGTCAGTTAATAGAACATTGCCGAGTGCTGGAAACAACTAGAACTAGGCATACTCTGCATGTTTATGACTTACCGGCTATGTTACGTAGACCTGTTTCTGTATCATGCTATTTTAACAGAATGGATGCAGTATCATTCTCGTGTAGACATCTGTATTTGCAGAGTATACACACGCAGGTTCCTTATTTGACATTTCTCGTTTCAATCATTATCTGTATGAATACAGATACAGAAATGTTTTGTCATCATGGCGATACTACAGAAAACCCTTATTTCACTTAGTTGAATATTCCAAATACATATTTACACGCTTCATCATGTATATTGCTCAAGTAAAATGTATATCAGTAGATAGTCTACGATCTACTTATATCATTGCGTTATCACGTGTACAAAGCAAACTGAAAGCTACATATGTCAGTTTATATTTAATACAATGCTACTTACCTTTCGTTTATATTCCGCCATGTTGAAAGTCACGTGGCCGATTCAACCGGAACCTCTCCGCATGCGACATGCCCTACCCTTGCGGTGTGTCTAAAAGCCCGACCACTCGTGAACATGACGTCAACCGCAAAATATGTACCTATATTTAACACTCGCATGGCGCTGTGCAGCGCCACGCCAGGAAATAGTTCCTAAGTGGACATACAATTAGAGAAACTTTATATGTATCACATCCATAATAAACTAACAAAACAGTAATTTAAGACATTTTGCGTTAAGCACGCTATACATATGCACGTTATGCTGTCGTGCGGCTCATTCCCAGGTTTTAACAAGATTTAACAAGATTGCCATCCAGAGAATTAACTCTAGATGGCAGGTGGACAAGGAAGCCCTTTGGCTTATCGAGAGTCCAACCCTTTTATCTACATATATCCAGCCCTTCTGAGGTATGTGTCGATTTTATTTTTAAACATATTCACACTACTAGCACCCACACAATCATCAGATAATCTGTTCCATTCATTCACAGTCCTTTGTGAAAATGAGAACTTTCTCAAGTCTAAACTACACTGCTCCTTTACTAATGTAACTTCATGTCCTCTAGTCTTTCTATCTTTCTTAACTGAAAAAAACATATTTCTATCAATATTTTCATAACCATTCAATATTTTAAACACTTCTATCTGATCTCCTCTCAATCTCCTGGTCTCTAGTGTTGTTAAACCACATTCTTTTAGGCGTTTTTCATAACTAAGATCCCTCAGTTTTGGTATCATTTTAGTCGCTCTCCTCTGTACTCTTTCTAGCATATCTATGTCCTTCTTGCGGTATGGCCTCCACGCTTGTATACAATATTCTAAATGAGGCCTAACTATTGTTTTGTACAGCGGTATTATTAGTTCTTTTTCTTTATATGCTATATTTAGCCTAATCAATCCAAGGATTTGATTTCCCTTTGAAGCTACAATTCCACACTGCTCTGAAAACCTTCATGTCAGCACTCACCACGCCTCCCCCAAGTCTTTTTTTTTTCTTTTTACAGTAGTATTTTAAAAGAAGTTCTAATGTGCATTATTCTACATATCTGTTCCCCATGTCCCAGTATTTACATTTCCCAAATTGAACAACATTTCTGCCACTTTTTCAGACCATTTTGATCAACCTGTCAAGATCATCTTGAAATGCTGCCCATCCTCATCACTTTTTAATCCTTCTAAACACACTTTTGTATCATCTGCAAATTTCAACACCTTGCTAGCTATATCATCGTCCAAATCGTTTATATATATTATTAAGAATAATATAGGTCCCAGTACTGATCCCTGTAGAACCCCACTCAAAACTGATTTCCAGTTTGAAGCCTCCCCATCAACAACTACCCGTTGTCTTCTGTCAATCAGCCATTTTTCTATCCAGTTAATTATACCATTTCCTATGCCATGGCCTTTAGTTTAAGCAGTAATCTCTGATGTGGCATTTTGTCGAAAGCTTTTTGAAAATCTAAGCAGATGATATCTACTGGTGATCCATCATCTACCCACTTAGTGATATCTTCCAAAAAACATAACATATTTGTTAAGCATGACCTCGCTTTTAGAAACCCATGTTGAGATGGGTTTATCAAGTTATGTTTAACAAGAAAATCCACCATGTGATCTTTAATTGCCTTCTTCTAATAATTTACAAATCACCGATGTTAAACTAACTGGTCTATAATTATTTGACTTGTTCTCGAACCTTTTTAAATAACGGTATAAGCTCTATTTCTTTCCATTCTAAAGGAACCACTCCCTCTCCTAATGGCAAGTTGAAAACTGTTGCAAGCGGTATGCTAATTTGTTCTACAATTTCCACTAGTAGTTTGTGTGGAATACCATCCACTCCAGGTGATTTATTATCCTTCATAGCCCTAATTTTCTTAGCTACCATTTCTGGGGTTACAATTAACTGTCTTAAATAGTCTGATTCTGCCCCCTTGAACTTAGCCTCTGGTACTGGTAGTGAACTAGTGTCTTCTCTGGTAAACACTGAACTAAAATACTCATTTAGATCTTCTGCCATTAAGAATCCTTCTGATATTATATTTCCAGCACTATCTTCTAGAGGACCGACCTTATCCTGAACTTTCTGTTTGCTTCGAACATACGCATAAAAACTCTTGCTGTCATGTTTTATATTACAAGCTAATTTATGTTCATAGCTTCTCTTTGAATTTCTAATTTCAGCTGTAGCTTGGTTTAGTGCTTCTTTATAAATGTTGTAGTCTTCGTCATTTCCAGTACATCTGTATGACTTCCACATCATTTGTTTATATTTAATTTTTCTAATGGCTTCTTTCGATAAGTATTTCTTTCTGGTCCGTTTCCCTTGTTTTTTGAAGGGAACAAATTTATCTACGATGCACTCTATTTCATTCTTTAAGATATTCCAGCATTCTGTTGCTGTCTTATTCTTCAGTGTGTTATTCCAGTCTATCTTTGCTAAATATTTCCTCATTTCCTTATATCTTCCTTTGTGGAAATTTCTCCTGAACTGTTTTTATTATTTCTTTTCTCTGATTTCCATTTTGATGGTAAATGTATCTGTTGTGGATCAATTACTTCCCAGAGGTCACATAATTCTAACATTGTCAACCACCATTCCCAGAGGACAAAACTAAGTCTAACACATTCTCTCCTTTGGCTGGTTCTAGCACACATGCTGAGAAAGGAAACCATCTTGTACTAAAACTAAAAACTTGTGGTCCCTAATCACCCAATGGCCTGGTAGAGATCACTCTTTATATGCCCATGGTTAAACTCTATAATACGCAGCCCCGCTTGCTCACTCTTATAGCTGCTGTATTTTTCATTCTCTATGCTTATGTTTGACTTCTCGATAAATCCAATCCAAACTGTTAACGCTGAGTTTCTGTAAATTCAGCAGCTACACCAAACAGCTTCTTCGCAATCTGCTTCTCTGTCTAATTTTATTTCATAAGCCTGGATAGATTCTTTAATATATAAAATAACTCCACCTCCCCTTCTTCCTATTCTATCTTTCCTAAACATTACATATCCTGTCAGTCCCAATTCGGCATCTGATATATCGGTGGTTGCCCATGATTAGGTTATACCTATTATGTGAGGGTCAATATCTTCTACCATAATGTTTAGTTCATTTCTTTTGTTTACTATACTCCTTGCATTTAAACAAACACATTTATACCCAGCTTCAGAACAGTTTTCCAGACTGTTCTTTGCTGTATTATTTTTGCTGCCTTTATCTATGCCTCCAGTTTCAGGCTTCTCTGCGAGTCCCCCCTGCAAATTTAGTTTAAATAGATGCAACCTGTCCCACTGTCAACAGATCGCAGCAGATTCTCTGAGAATACTGCTGCCCCCTTTCCACTTAGATGGAGGCCATCTCTCATGTACATATCTTCTCTCCCAACAAAGTACCCCCATAAATCTATGAATCCCACGCCCTCTTCCTCACACATCTGCTCAACTAGTGCGTTGATCGCCATCCTCTTACAGTTTCTGTATCTTGAAAGGTTTAGGCAACTCCAAAATAAAGCTACAGGCCCAGACGAACTCCTAGCCAAAGTCCTTAAAGAGACTGCACTGGAAATAGCCCCATCATCACACACATTTTCTAGCATACAGCACTTGCAAACTCCCAGATGACTCAGAGACAGTCCGTGACTGGATGACTGTTATGGACAATAAGACACAAATAGATGCCATCCTACTTGATTTCGACAAAGTCCCCCATAAATGCCTCCTATCCAAATTGTCGGGTAGCTTTCTATGGAATAACTGGAAACACACAAAACTGGATAAACTAATTTCTATCCAATCACAATGGAGCCCTATCGGACAGAACAGATGTTACATCTGATGTACCACAGGGCTCAGTCTTAGGACATGTCCTATTTTTACTCTACATAAACGACATAAACGAAAATGTCCAATCTCCCGTACGTCTCTTTCCAGATGACAGCATTATATATCGCAAAATCACATCCGAAATCAACCAAAAAATTCTCCAATCTGACCTGATCAAACTCCAAACATGGTCTGACAAATGGAGTTTAACATATCTAAATGTGTGCATCTCCCAATAACAAACAAACCCAGACTACATTCATACTCACTCTTTGGCGTGCCACTCTCTACCGTCTCAAGCCACCCATATCTTGGAGTGAAGTTAGATTCTAAACTAACCTGGGCAAACCATATCACTGACAGCACAAAGCACGTGCATGTGTATACAGCTGTACACATGCACGGTGGTACACTGGCACGCACGTGCATGTACGGAAATACAAATGGAGGCACACGCGTGCACGCACAATCATTTGCGCACGCGTACACACGTACATGCACACATACACGTACACACACACGTACATATACGCACGAACATGCACGCACGCACGCACGCACACACACACACACACACAAATTGTTAAAGTTGGATCAATAAATATTATTATTATTATTAATTAGTGTACCAGTTTCAACGTTCACATATATATATGACTTTCCAAACACGTGCTCTCGAAAACAAGTTCCTGTGCATTCTGTTGGCCTGGCAACTGGCTTAAATTGCAAGTTGCCAGATATGTAGCTACCAAAGTGTTTTTGTCAGATCATTTACACGAAAGTACGCATTTTAACTGCACTTTGATACTTGGGGTAAATCAACCAGAGATTACACAATTCACACTAACGATTACAGACACTACATATTTTCACATAAAAAACGGATTCATGAGATAAGTGGTAAGCGAGTCGAGGAAGCAGCATTAGTATAGTAACTGCTGCCCTAGTTTTGTAATAACAATAATAATAGTTGGGTTGTGACTTATGAGGTAAACTAATAATGTAAGTCATATCAAATTATCAGTTGTTGAATGTGGTGTGGGTGCGTGTGTGCGTGCGTGAGTGTGTATGTGTGTGTGTGCGTCAGTGTACACATAGGTACGATTTGTGTATAAGTACATGCACAATTGACATTTACGTGCGTGCGTGCTGCTCAAGTAATGCCATGATGACTCAAGCCAACCAAAATATGTCCTCCGACCTTCAGAACACTTATCTGTGCCTACAACTATTGTGTCTATAAATACATGCATGTATTCAACACAACAACACAGAGGAGAGTATTTAGTAAATACAGCAAGACAAACACTTATCTAACATGGTTCATCAACATGTTTTAGCTACACATTACTTAGGCCTAAATACAATATAGTTGTGTTTCCTATAACATTGATTTTTTAAATAGGGTAGGTAGGTAGGAAAAACATTTTATTTTTAAAAACATTTTATTGCGAAAAAAATGGGTAGGCAGACCTATTGTAATATTTTATTTTCGTCAGTCTATACAAATTCCAGGCAATCTATAAAAGGGCATATGTTATAACTTGCACTGCTGGGGTTAATATAAAATGGACACATTTGAATTAAACTGGGAGGTACTGCTATATGTATTTTAATGTGATAAAGAAAACATTTGTCATGCTAAAAATACACTTGTTTTATTAATTGAACATGACATATCATGAGAAACTATGGCTTCTAGTTAAACCATACAACCCACCGTTTACTTTAATAGGTGCAAAACAAGCTGTAACACACTGCACATTTAAATGGTCTTTCATCAATGTGAGTTACAGAATAAGGAATTGTACATTTAAATGGTCTTTCATCAATGTGAGTTACATTCGAACAAAAGCAACCGAATCCAATCCGTCATACCTTTTAAAATAAAATCTCATTAGGAGCTGCAGTGTGCATCATTTATAAAATCAAATCAAGCCTAAGGCTATCTACTAGTACTATGGGCAATATGAAAATACTTAATGTCACAGGCCAAAATTGACATTAATATTAAAGAAATCAGTCCCACAGGCCATGGACTATGCAAGCTCAGTATCACTAATTATTTTTTTTCAACCATTTTAGCTATTGTCATATATCACGTCATCCAACAGAATTTGTTAGAACTACGAAACCCAGACTATATCACTTTGAGCCAGTGTAACCTAGGCTGTTGTTATTCCTTTGAGTTTTGTGTTAGAAACTGGAATCTGTACACTTACGTGTGTTCTAACGATGTGACGAGTATATTTAATTAACAACATGTCTTCAATGCACTTAGCAGACAACGATCACGAAATGGTTTATGTTGGCGCCTTCCACCCGCGTGCCTGTTTACGTCAGTTGACACGAGGTAGCAGGGGCGCCATGACAATTCGCAACGATTTGTCTTGTATGTTTAAAATAATAAAAATCCTGCGTCATAAATCCACCAAAATTATTTAATACCGTTGCATAGTAATCATGTTTATTTCAAAATATCGCCAATAAAGTATCATTTATGGTGTTGATAATTCTATTCTTTCAGTGTTTATGGAGTTTCCGTTCGAAAACGCAAATCCCGCGTAAAAATGTCGATTACGCGGAATTCCATCCATTTTGCACGATCGCTGAATTTGCATTCCAAAAGGTAAATTCTTGTTACTTTTCAGGACTTTTGCAATGATTATCTGTATTTTTTATCATGTTGAATGATCATTGTAATAGTCTTTTGCCGGAATATAATATAATGTTAAAAGAAAAGTTTTTGGTCAGAGGCAAGGGTCGAGGGTCGGCATCATAAAAAATATTTTTCTTTTGTTTAAAAAATGCATAGGGTTGCACAGAAATACTAGGGACGGTCGGACTACCGGAAACACAGGTATTATTTTATTTGGCCTTAGCAACTAGAGAGTACTACCACTAGCCACAGAAATACATGATATCATAATTATTCATGTGACTTTGTCCGGTCCCTTTCCGGAAATGATTCTCTTGAGTCAGGGGTATTTATAGAGTTATACTACCTCTGGTATGTCCGACACAAATGACTGGACGTTCGCTGAATCAATTGTACTTCGTCCCATTTGATTGTGGGAGACCAGGTACACATGCCCAATGTCAAAGAACAATTCCAGTAAATGGTTGTTAGCACCGCCTGCCTCCATTATTGTTGATGTTTACTATTTGGATGTTTTGAACACAACAATTTGAATGTTTTGTGAGCACAGCATTCAAATTGCGAACTGTGTTTCATGGATTAGTAATATTAAATGCGTTTTGGCGGGCAGTATACCTTCAATGTATTTATTCTGATATTAAGAACAAGTTAGGAACAGATTACTTACCAAGTGGGCAAAAGTGATATATTTTTATGTCTATAATTGTTGTATAACATAGTTAATATAATAGTGATCTGTACTGTGGTGTTTTGAAAGTTGTTCGAATGATGCGATAGGGGGCGCTTGTGTGGAGGACCGATTAAATATGTACTTAATACGTTACATGCTTGTCTAAAAGCGTCATCTGCACACATAGAACATGGTGACAGTATTGGGATATACACCAAATACTGCAGACAATGGCTGTCTAGTAGTACATTGTATGAAAGAAATGTGAGAACGCTGTGAAGCCAGTACAAGCAGAGCCTGTGAAGCCAGTACAAGCAGAGCCTGTGAAGCCTGTACAAGCAGAGCCTGTGAAGCCAGTACAAGCAGAGCCTGTGAAGCCAGTACAAGCAGAGCCTGTGAAGCCAGTACAAGCAGAGCCTGTGTAATAGTACAACTTCAGCTGGCCGACTCGACAAGAAGACAAGATGGTGGGAGCATTCGTCAAGCCACCAGAGACTTTAGAAGTGATGATGACTGGCAACCCAGCACACTCGTAGGAAAGATGGAAGAGGAGATTCCAGATCGGAGAACAAAAAGTAGGGCTACTACTTCATCTTATTGGTGAAAACGGAATACAAATTTTCAAAAATGTCATGTTTTTGCCTGAAGAGGACAAAAACAATTATGACACTGTTGTTACGAAATATGACCAATATTTCATGAAATGTGATGCGCAGTTAATGTTGCGAGAAAAGTACTGGTATCATTTGAAACGTGAACCAGGACAGACAAGTGATTTGTGGGTAAGCACTGCGCGAGAGAGCAAATGAGTGCTAGTTTACTCCTGACTTTCACGAGCAGTAAGTGAGAGACAAAATAACATTTGTTGCGTGCACTGAAGACAGTGCCAAACTCAAACTGTATAATGTAGGCAGAAAATTATCGTTGGACAAAACCATCCAAATACTCTTGTTGAAGGAAGCTACATATCGTGAGTTGAAAACCACAAGCATCGATTTTGTCAAGCGTAAACAAGGATACGTGTCAAAACACACAACGCAGTTTGTCGCTGTTTGTCAACCAGCGAGATAAACACACTTGTAAAGTAAACAAGAGATGTGGTTACTGCAATACGCATCATGTCTATTGGAAAAAGAACTGCGCAGCTGCTAAAAATAAATGTCGGTTACTCCCAGTATGCCAGAAAACCGGACATTTTCAAGTCGTTTGTCAGAGTGTTCAACGCGTCAACGAAGTCACAGGTCATGATGACGTAACACCGACAGCTGCACCAATGTTCGTTGAAGAAATTGATGAGGTTAGTGTCGATGCACATCCAGATCCAGGGAGACACGCAACCTGACACTGTGAGATTTGTCAATATGTTACATGTTCACGATACAACACAAATCACAGAGCAAGTGTACATTGTCAAGGGTGCGTCAAAGCTACTATTGGGAGTATCAGGGATATGTAAACTAGGTCTCATACATGACCTCCCAGGTACATCCAGTACCAAAGCTGTCAACTTATCTGAACTATCACCACCTATAAGTAAGCAAAGTGTGGTACACGAATGCCCGATGTTGTTTTCCGATTTGGGGAAACTACAATTCACCTGAAAGAGAATGCAACACCATTCTGTCTTGCCATACCAAGGAGAGTGCCTCTCCTGCCGATGAAAAAGGTGAAAGACGAGATTGACCAAATGGCAGATTGCGGAGTGATCGAACCAGTGAATGACCCCACCAACTGCTGTGCTCCAAACATTGCAGTTCCAAAACCTTCAGGTGCTATCAAAATATGTGTCGACTTGACGAAACTGAACAAAAGTGTGCATCGAAAACACTACATCATTCCGAAAGTTGAAACAACACTTGGCAGCATTGCAGAAGGAACAGTCTACTCCAAACTTGATGCAAACTCAGGATTTCATCAAATCATGCTCAGTGACAAGAGTGCTGAGTGAACAACTTCCAAAACACCATGATACAGATCACTATTATATTAACTATGTTATACAACATCTCCCCTTTTCAGTAAGTATATGAAATTATGTCGAAATGTGATGTGCGCATCTGTCTAAATGCAAAAAGAACTCTTTTATTTAAAGGAACATTTAATTCTAATTTACAAGGACATGTCATATCCTTACTGAAAAGGGGAGATGTTGTATAATGTAGTTGATATAATAGTGATCTGTACCCTGGTGTTTTGGAAGTTGTTCGAATGATGCGAAAGGGGGTGCTTGTGTGGAGGACCGATTAAACATGTACTAAACATGTTACTTGCTTGTCTAAAAACGTCATCTGCACACATAGAACCATAATGACACCTAAAAGACGTCAAACTTAAGTTGCCTGCGAAAGTCTAAATTGCATCTCATTTCTACATAAATATTTACAATTATGTCTTTTAGGCATCATAAAAAAGACATCTAATAGATGTCATTTTTACATAATTTTGAGATATTGCCTGCATGACCAAAAAACAACTGCTGCAAGATGTCTAATAGACATTGTGTGCCCACTGGGTTAAAATATTACATGCTTACGAATCAAAATTACAACTTTATATAGACTCAAACCAGTTTTTAGTTCTTTGGGCCGAAGGTCCAAAGGACTATTGCCATCACTCTGCGTCCGCTGTCCGCCATCCTCTGTCCGCCGTTAGCTGCCGTATATCAGAAATTGTTCAGCAACTTTTTTTCTAATTATGCATAGACGTATCTTAGGGTACTGCCACTATGCACGAGAAATCTGTATTTGATTGAATCATTCTAAGGACCCCGTAGGGCCCCAAAAGCTGGTAATTTGTCACATTTTACCTATTTTTTTCAAAAACTGTTCAGCAACTTTTTTCTAATTTTGCATAGATGTATCTTAGTGTGCTGCCACTATACACAAGAAATCTGTATTTGATTGAATCATTCTAAGGACACCTCAGGGGCCCCCAAAGTGCAAAAGGTTTCCATTATCTAGTGATGTGGTTTTGAGAAGGGCCCTTGAGACTACCCCCAACAGTAGATGTTGTGTATTGTGCCAGAAACTGCCCTGGGCTTCACTACACTCTGCATTGTTCCATTGAGACCTTGACCAATGTTTAATTGGTCACAGGCAGAGCAGACACATTTGACCCCTGTTAAACTCAGTTGCCTGCAGCTTTTAAACTGTATCTTCAAAACTATTGATTTTCTATAATTGAAAGTTGTGTTTATTTTGATGTTCATTTAATTATTATAAAATGGTGTGACTGTGGTGTCTATTGGTTAAAGATGTATTGTCTGTAGAAACCTGTAGGTGACAAACATAGAAAATTAATATTCTGGACAACTATAGAGTGAAATATCCTACACTTTGTTTATATCAAATGCATTCTACTGTTCTGTTTACGCTTGCCATGCCTTGTGTAGACATGGTACTGTGTAAATCAGTTGTATCAATATAGACTAATAATTACAGATTCACAATATAGTTGACACCTGAAACAACCAAATGTCAACCATTAGAAGAGTTGACATAGTTCCGCTATACACAAGAAATCTGTATTTGATTGAATCAATCTAGTGTCATCAGCATGTAGTAGAACATACATTTTCAAGAAAATGTCTACATCATCATCACTAAGGTTGTTGTAAATTTCACCAGCTGCCGTGTCAAGTCCCTTATAATTGTGACTAACAGTGATCAAAATTCAGGTAAATAGCAAAAAACAAAGGAGATAAGTTTTGGCCTTGCTGTACCTCTACATCACATGAGAAGAAGGCTGACACAGCCTGGCCCTGTTTTTATTAAGTATTCAGTTATAACGTTATCAATACCACATGCCTTTTTGTGTTTGAGTTTTTTGCATTAGTACCTCATTTTTTGAGCAAACTAATTGTGTCTTGCTTCAAAAGTCAAGGTTAGCACGCTTCAAGGTCTGTAATCATTGCAACAAAACATTTTTTTTACTGCCTTATCTGGATAGGGCAAATCTCAGCTTTATTTCAAGACCAAAACATGGACTCTGGGACCTTCACAACTTTGTTTATGTTTTGCAGAGTTAAGGAGAGATGTGGCAGCTAGATAGGACTTTTTTTAGATGCACAATTAATGCTATGTGTTGTGCCGAAGTTGTAGAATACATCTTATTGAATAAAACATTGACATTTTTTCTGCCAGACCCCCGTTTCCATGGCAACAATCAAAGATGACCACATGTTAATGAAAATATACCATAATTTGGAAACATTGTAACTCCTCCAATAATGCAGTAATCAGTGTAATTCTTTCTAGTTCTTATTTACAACACCTCATTCTATATATATATTTTTTATGTATTGTCATTAGTTAATATTTTTAAATGATGTTTAAATTTTGTTGGTAAAGTCCATATTTTTTATTAAAATCATTATGTTCACCACATAACTAAAAATAAAAAATAAAATATATCCTCGACATTGCACGGAGAAGATAGCAAAGAACACATCAGTCAAAATTTCATTAATCTAGCATAATTACTTCTAGAGATATGATGTTTCCAAATTGGAAAAAACACTAGCAAACAGGTGTAAATGGCTGTCAATGATTCGGTAATGGGATTTATTACACAATAGAAGCACACTTTATCCATGAATATAAGTTACATTTTGAGAATTGTTGTCAACAAATTTAATTTTAGCTGCAGTGTCTCTCCTTAAATACAATATCTTTAAAACTATTTAATGCAGATTTTTTTGAAATTTTGCAAAGGTAAATTTCTCAACATGTCCAAAGTAAGTGCCAAATGTGATTAAAATTGGAGTCGAGTCACACTATAAACACTGGGCAATATAGAGTAAACATTCTGCTTGTTAATTGGAATAGTGACCTAGAGTTCTACCAAGTCCATTACACTATGAAGAAAACAACTTACAAGTACAGCTAGTACTAGATTTAACCAGTTATACAAGTACAGCTAGTACTAGATTTAACCAGTTATACAAGTACAGCTAGTACTAGATTTAACCAGTTATACAAGTACAGCTAGTACTAGATTTAACCAGTTATACAAGTACAGCTAGTACTAGATTTAACCAGTTATACAAGTACAGCTAGTACTAGATTTAACCAGTTATACAAGTACAGCTAGTACTAGATTTAACCAGTTATACAAGTACAGCTAGTACTAGATTTAACCAGGTATACAAGTACAGCTAGTACTAGATTTAACCAGTTATACAAGTACAGCTAGTACTAGATTTAACCAGTTATACAAGTACAGCTAGTACTAGATTTAACCAGTTATACAAGTACAGCTAGTACTAGATTTAACCAGTTATACAAGTACAGCTAGTACTAGATTTAACCAGTTATACAAGTACAGCTAGTACTAGATTTAACCAGTTATACAAGTACAGCTAGTACTAGATTTAACCAGTTATACAAGTACAGCTAGTACTAGATTTAACCAGTTATACAAGTACAGCTAGTACTAGATTTAACCAGGTATACAAGTACAGCTAGTACTAGATTTAACCAGTTATACAAGTACAGCTAGTACTAGATTTAACCAGTTATACAAGTACAGCTAGTACTAGATTTAACCAGTTATACAAGTACAGCTAGTACTAGATTTAATTGGTTATACAAGTACAGCTAGTACTAGATTTAACCAGTTATACAAGTACAGCTAGTACTAGTACTAGATTTAACCAGTTATACAAGTACAGCTAGTACTAGATTTAACCAGTTATACAAGTACAGCTAGTACTAGATTTAACCAGTTATACAAGTACAGCTAGTACTAGATTTAACCAGGTATACAGAGTACAAGTACAGCTAGTACTAGATTTAACCAGTTATACAAGTACAGCTAGTACTAGATTTAACCAGTTATACAAGTACAGCTAGTACTAGATTTAACCAGTTATACAAGTACAGCTAGTACTAGATTTAACCAGTTATACAAGTACAGCTAGTACTAGATTTAACCAGTATACAAGTACAGCTAGTACTAGATTTAACCAGTTATACAAGTACAGCTAGTACTAGATTTAACCAGTTATACAAGTACAGCTAGTACTAGATTTAACCAGTTATACAAGTACAGCTAGTACTAGATTTAACCAGTTATACAAGTACAGCTAGTACTAGATTTAACCAGGTATAAGTTATAACAAGTCAGCCACCAAAAATGACAAGCTCCAGATGATATGAATAAACACTCATAATTTTGTTTACTAATGAAAAAAATCACCCATTGTTTCATAGTTTCCTACTCAGTATTCTTCTACATTATGAAGAAAACAACGTATTGCTACAACCTTCCATTAGAGTTTACCTGGGCAGTCACTTCAAATTTGTAATAAAAAAACCACTGCCTCATCATGTCATTTCATGTTATATATAACATTCCCAGTTGAGCTCTAGACTAAATATTGAAAAGGCAAGCCAGTTAACCGACCTAGGCTGGTCCTCAATTTGTAACGTAATGTTCGCAATACTAGAATAAAGTTGTTGAAGATATGCTACTCACCAGAATGCACTTTCTAAGCCTGAAACATTCAAATAATGAACATCAGCTATACTGCCTGTAGCGAAAGCAGGCAGAGGTAACTGCAAGTTCCAAGAATTGCTCTGTGATGTAACATGTTCCCATGATCAAGCCCGCAAGTGGGACAAAGTATAACTGATCTGATTCATCGAACTTCCTGCTAATACTATTACCATTCCTGGTTTGAGAGAATGATTGGCACTTTTTATGACAACAAGCTGTCTTTCACTGATAACATTGATCACATTGTAAAAAAGGCAAACCAGCGCCTCTACCTTCTAAGGAAATTGAGATATTTTGATGTGAGCCAAGAAATCTTGAAAATGGTGTATAGGAGTTTAATAGAGAGTGTTCTGACCTTCAATGGTGTTGTATGGTTTGGTAATCTGAACATGAAAGACATAGGTAGGTTGTCTCGCATTGTCAAAGTCGCAGGAAAAATGATTGGCTCAGGGCAGTACTTGCTGGAAGACTTGTACAATGGTGCTGTCAGAAGGAAAGCTGCTACTATTGTTTGCAACCCCACCCATCCTCTTTTTGGTCAGTTCCAGCAGCTTCTGTCAGGCCGACGATATAAGACGCCCCTTGCTCGGAAGAATCTCTTTAAAAAATCTTTTATACCAACTGCAGTGTCCATTCATAACTGTAAGTGAATGTATTCTGTAGCAGTATTTTGATTGCATTTGGTTTTGTTTTTTTATGTCATTATATTGTGCTGTTTGAGCCTTAGTGTCCTGCAGTGTATATGTTGTGGCGCCACAGTTTTGTTTTTGTTTTTAACTTGTAATGCCGGCACCAGACGTCTAGTCATGGTAACGCCATTCTTCTTTTATTTGGATTATTATTTAACTTAAGGACTGAATACTCATGATAAAAGAGTGCATGTGTAAATGAATCTTAGCAATTTTAGGCATGATTATGACTTCATAATAATCTCTTGCAATATATATATATATATATATATATGTGTGTGTTTAATTGAATCTTTATAATCTGTGATAGTATGCTTACCATTTTATAATGTTTACCTTTTTATAGTGTATTTACTCTGACCCCATGTATTAGCCTGATTGTTTACAGTACTACTTGTATGATAGACATTCTCCTCCTGTGGTTTACCTGTTTACTTATCTACTTATTTATTGTGGTTTACTTATATATATGTATGTGATCTATCAGTAAATCCTATTGTGCATGTGATATGAATATTATGTGATAACCTCGCTCTTAGTACTTATCTTAACCTTGTATACATACATATGTAAGATTTTATATGAACAAGCCTAAAGGAAATTTTCTGTAACCCAACAGACGATAAAGTTATTGTATTGTATTCCGGGTTTACAATGCAACAAACAAAGTCGCTTCAACTTATCAATGCACTGTTTGTTAGTGACACACATTTAATAAAGTCTAAAATGTTGGTTTGTTGCAGCGGCGGGTTGAGCAACTTGCTGTACTGTTGCTCTGTAGCAGAGAAAGTGCGTACGAAAAAAGGCGAAGTGCGCAAGGTCTTGCTGCGAATTTATGGAAAAATCATCCACGAGAATCCTGAAATGGTCGTCACGGATTCCGTCATCTTTGCCCTGCTGGCTGAAAAGGGGCTGGGACCTAATTTGCATGGGGTGTTTACAGGGGGCAGGGTTGAAGAATACATCAGTGTGAGTATATCTGTGTCTTTTGAGATTAATCAGATATGTTTAATATATAATAAGATAATAAGGTGACCGGACAGGGATGGATGTTGATGGTATTCTGTTATAAATTTCAAACACAGTACATTTTGCGACGGATGCTAGACTCACTGGTATGCAAATCAGTTCCAGTCATTTCCTAAAATGGTAGATCATCCGATCTAGGCACCGTAGATTCACTGGTCAGCCTGCCTAGCATGCATCACCTGTTTAGCTGATTGTGATGGCTCGGTGCCTAGCATGCATCACCTGTTGGGTAGCTGATTGTGATGGCTCGGTGCCTAGCATGCATCACCTGTTGGGTAGCTGATTGTGATGGCTCGGTGCCTAGCATGCATCACCTGTTGGGTAGCTGATTGTGATGGCTCGGTGCCTAGCATGCATCATGTGTTGGGTAGCTGATTGTGATGGCTCGGTGCCTAGCATGCATCACCTGTTGGGTAGCTGATTGTGATGGCTCGGTGCCTAGCATGCATCACCTGTTGGGTAGCTGATTGTGATGGCTCGGTGCCTGGTAGGCTTTCTTAGCCGTCTAGCATAAATATTGTGTCTGGGTCAATGCAATGCCTGGAAGGTAGTTTGTTAACAACATGAAACACCATTAGTTAGTATCAATACACAATAGGCGAATTATAACAATGGCGCCACCCATCAGACTGGGCTGTTTCCATTGTGCGGCGCCGTTTGTGAATTTATAACGTCTAGAGTTATTTACATACATAGCACCTTGATTACTGCCTTTTCCCTTTAAAATGTTCCCCTGAACATTACATGCGACCACTGCCCACCATGAGACCTTTGAAATTGCAGTCACGCCATCTGATGACGAATGAGTTGCAAGACCCAGTCATCTCAGTGAAGTGTGCCAAGATCATGGCACGATTCCACACTCTCAGGATGCCTCTGTGCAAGAAGCCAGTGTGGCTCTTCAACACCATGTCCAGGTATTTCAAACAGGTCTAACATGAGGAAGTTGTTCAAAAATAAAATCTTTATTTTGTGATTTTCATGGTGTCAGCAACTCCAGGACATCCCTATACAATTACCAGTCGGACCATTCGCATGATCCAGGACATCCCTATACAACTGCCAGTCGGACCATTCACATGATCCAGGACATCCCTATACAATTACCAGTCGGACCATTCGCATGATCCAGGATATCTCTATACAATTACCAGTCGGACCATTCGCATGATCCAGGACATCTCTATACAATTACCAGTCGGACCATTCGCATGATCCAGGACATCCCTATACAATTACCAGTCGGACCATTCACATGATCCAGGACATCCCTATACAATTACCAGTCGGACCATTCACATGATCCAGGACATTCCTATACAATTACCAGTCGGACCATTCACATGATCCAGGACATCCCTATACAATTACCAGTCAGACCATTCGCATCATCCAGGACATCCCTATACAATTACCAGTCGGACCATTCACATGATCCAGGACATCCCTATACAATTACCAGTCGGACCATTCACATGATCCAGGACATCCCTATACAATTACCAGTCGGACCATTCACATGATCCAGGACATCCCTATACAATTACCAGTCAGACCATTCACATGATCCAGGACATATCTATACAATTACCATTCACATGATCCAGGCATGCATTTTCTAATAATTCAACTTCCCAAACACATAATGTGTGACATCAGCCACGATTGGCCTAAACCTGAATCGACACAAAATGAATGGCAACAAGATTGTTGAATAATGGGCTAAGCCAGGGTTTTGTTTAAGTGATTGCAAGGCCCATGATCCCCAAAGCAGGGACTGCATGACATGCTCTGACCAAGTCACAACACGCCGCGGATACAGCGGGTCGTGTAAAACTATTAAATGATAGACATTTGTTTTGATTTATGTAAGTAAAGTTCTATCTGTGTTAATTCTTTGAAAAAAATCAGTGTCCATTTAATATACAATGTAGGCCTATGTATATCTCTGAATTTACAGACACTGCTATCTGTAGACAATTCTCCTACCACCATTGAGGAAATGAAATCCATGCATCAAGGAATCACCAGGATTAATCTAGCTCCAAGTTGAAGCACAGGATGGTTGTTTCCTCAAGTGCTCATAAGTTGGTTTCCTGATATTAATAATTATCAAAATAAATATTTAACATAATATTTTAGTGTTTCACTATAGTATCATTATAAGCTTTATAATTAAAAAATGTCAGGGAATAATTAATGTCCATCGTAAAATAACTGCTAGCAGAACTCTCATCTCTTTTCATTGAGTTGACATACACTGTCAATCTATCATTTCTTTAATGCAAAACATGATTTATTATTAACATCAATATGTTATTTCCAACATAACAAGATTGTAAAATTGTATTTGCCACTAGGCATAGTTAAATCTTCATAAATTACATAGATCACTATACAGATACGATACGTTGAATGGATCTAGCAAGTTGATTGTGCTAATTCCAGCAGTGTGAATATGTTTTAAAATGTAATTGATAATTATCTGATAGGAGTGGGTTATACGTAAGCGAGAATCAGTGGACTCGATAAGCCCAAAGCTTCCTACTGCACATGCCATCTGGAGCCTGTAGCATTGGATGGGAATCTTTTTTCTTTATGTTGTCTAAAAACCAAGCCCACATCGATGCCACCGATATATATATATAACTGTACCTAAATGTTTGTCTACATTTTAAAACTCAATGTGTTCTTTCCACCTTTAAACATAGTTTCAGACACGTGATAGTATAAAATACAAATAAAATATTATATTCTATGCCACCTTTGAGGCCCAAATAGCACTCCGGTGTGTGTCAGTCTGCGCCACTGCGGCTGTTGGTTAGGCATGCATATAACAGTGCAGGTTGATGCAAACCGGAGCGCTATTTGGGCCTTCTGAATCCATATTGATAAAACCAAATGTGTGGCTATAAACCGAATTGGAAAAAGATCAGAAACCTATCATAATTGCCAAAGAAAGGCAGTTTTGCTTTTTGGGACTTTGACATGTGTACATGCTAGCTTCATCGGCGTAGCCGTAAGCAGTTCCTGAAACTCCTGCAATAATTAAATACTCATATGTGGCTATATATACCACAACTTCTAACATTTCTGCTTCTTAGCTAAGTCTTAGGTTTTTAATTTGCAAAAATAAATTCACAAAGTAATCATTGTTGTTGAGCAATTCACCAGGGGCGCCCGTGTGCAGTGGCGGACTCTATCAAGAATAAGAAATAATGCTAAGAATTGTGGGAAGTCAATTCAGAGGAACGACATGAACCAGAAACTTGCGACATGAATTGTGCCGTTTATTTACGCAAAAATGACAGTCGCTGACTGTGCTGTTTGGTTGCGATATTTCGTAATCATCATCGATATGCTGAACTGTTTGTGGAACGTATAGACTCTGTACAGCACAATTTGTAATGCAAAGGCACTCGAAAGGCGGAATGTGGTGTCATGCGTCGCGAATCACTGGTGCTACTAAACAGCTTCCCTTCTCGACAGCCGGATACATGGATCGCCAAAGCCGGGTAAATTATCCGGGTCCTTAACAAAAACCCTGAAAGCATATATTCAGCATTTCAACAAAGGTACTGTGACTGATCTAATTAGCAGAGCCCCAGGCACACTTGGATGGTCTTGATTGGTGCTTGCCGCTACTTGATTGCCACTGCTGTGTTGTTATAAAGTAAGTACTTTTAGTTTGTTACATGTCATCACTGGTTCTCACTGTCCATTCTGTCTCATCCAAACAGGTACTTGGATGACATATTGAGTCGCGCCTCATTCAGTCTTTCCAGCCCACAAAAGATGGCTAAACTGGAGACAATTCTATCCTACGGCCTTGAGGCAGAACTCAAGAGTCTGAAGTAAGTCACCAGTCAGTTTGTGCATGCATTTAAATGTAATTAAGGTAGTTTCTTTAATGGTGTGATATCCGGTCCTTAAGACTTCTCAAAAATACTTTCCATTGTGAATTCATCTCCTGGCAGACCTGATCACTGGAACTCCATCCCAACTTCTCTATGAAGACTTTTCAAACTCTCGATTGAGTGACAGACTTCCTGTTGAGTGATAGACTTTTTGTTCACATATATCCATCATTGTCTATAGCCAGGCATTCATTGATACTGCTGAATGAACTATAACAACATGGAGTGAATAACATTGATTTAACTGTTCTAATTACTATGCTACCACACCCAAAGTTATTGTTACATTAAGATATGCAATAGAGAGAAAGAGAGACAGGGGTTGAAAAAGGCTACTTAACTTGATACTGATCAAACATTAGCTAGAAATATGTTTTCTAAATAAGTATCCCATGGTAACATATATTACAGTGAGTGCTGAGTAAGAAAACTACTTTTTTTTTAAATGTTGACTACATCTACAGCTGCCTTATATATTAGCCTTACTAGTTCATCAAATTTAATCATTCTGATTTGCTGAACAGCTGGGCTCAATTTCCTAAGGATTTAAGCACCATCTGAGTTTTATTTATTATGATGATTATTATTGAATGGTTTGTTTGGTGTCATTACAGAAACCTTCTGTCAAAAGTCAACTCCCCTGTAGTCTTCTGTCACAACGATCTACAGGAAGGTAAATATTGTACAGATGACATTATAACGTTTGTTGTTTGCATTTTACATATTAAACTATGGAGAAATTTGTCTTGATGTACTGTCGCATCGTACCTTAAAAGTGAAGTTAAAAGACCACCCATTAATGTGGTCATATTGCGCTATACTAAATGTAATGCTGTCTTGTATTTGTGTTTGCAATAAAATATAAAATGCACGACTGTCTGGCTTTGCCATGAAATCTACTGCCAACGTTATTGTTTTAGGAAACATTTTATACTCCATTGATGGTTGCAACCATTGCACTTTGCTGCCTATCGACTTTGAGTATGCAAGTTATAACTACAGGTAGGAAGAGAGGGCACTGCTCTACATGTTAGGTTCATTCACAGTGTCTTCCAACAGACGTCTTTTGTGTTGTTCTTCAGTCTTTTGCTGTGTTGTTTTTTCAAACCAAATAATAGAATGCTTACTCTGACTTACATGTATGTTCAGTTTGTGGCTACTGTGAGAACATTTTTAAAGGGAGCCATTCGGTTCCTGTACTAGGAATTAGCAGGCAAATTAATTTGTAGCAGGAAGTCTGCTGTGTAGACCCTGAGAAAATGGGACATTGTTGAACATCAAAGGGTATTGTGGTTAACTCGGTCTGCCTCGGCATTATATATATGCCAATAAAGCTTGCTTTGATACTGGATGTTTTGTTTAAGTTGGAAACTCTCAAATTGTGAACATTGTTACCAGGTTAATAAATTAACTAAACACAATTTGGCGGGCAGTATACTGTCAACGTATTTGTTATAGTCTTAACAACATTATATTAATTAGTAAATAAAAACCTAGGAATAGACTGCCTCCTTTTAGAGAAACATGTTCAACTTCAATTGGAATCTGATTGAATTTGAAGTTTGTTCTGCAACCATTTTAATGACTTGTCAGACCTTGTTGCTAAGCAACAGGACATGTGGTGGATAGGTAAGTTGATTTCACATTGTCTGCTGCAGGGGTTTTGACATTGGCAACCATTTCTGTGAGTGGTGCTATGACTACTCAGTGCAGGATCCACCCTACTTCTCTGCCAGCCTGAACAAGTATCCCACTCGTGAACAGCAGGTGAGAAACACGCTCAGTTGATGTCAAGTTATAGTTAAAGCGATTCTTTGTAAGCTAATATACGACATCTACTGGGAATATGTACATCACTACATGTTTCAAATGTATTTGTGCAATCGATCCAAATGCACATCATCCCATCATTATGTTGCAGAGTAGGAGTACATAATAAAGTGTATGCTTTCTTATGCTCATCATGTTTGGATTGTGTTCTACAGCATATTCTTCAAAATTTGTTTAAACAAGTTTGTTAAGTGAACTATACTGGGAGTAGTGTTTAAAAAGGTGTCAACAAAGTTGCTTTTACAATAATTTTGAAAATTCATAAAATATTCCACAACATTCAAAATGTTTTAGGGATCTTCTTGAGTTAAATACACCAATGATGACTGAAAACAGTGTTTTATAATATGCGTTACTTTTAAAGTTTTCTAATTTTATAACTTTATTTCCATCATATAATGGCCATTTTATTTGTCATTGAAATGGGAGTTCGAAAGAAACAAATTGAATATCTTTTATTTTCTAAATGATGGGTAAAACAAATAATTATTGTACTCCCAGTACAAAATAAAACATGTTGTTACACTGATGCAATATATTTTAGTATTTTGTCGACAATAATGTTATTATGCTCTTTATAGATCTACATTTTCAAACTAAAATAAAACCTTATTTAGATAGAAAAGTACATAACCACCTATGCTATTTTAATATTGTACATTACTTCATGCGATGTATAATGTATTTATACTGCTTATGGAAATAGCAGCTGGATTTATGGTGCAAACAAAATGGTTTCATCATTGAATGTTTCTTGGCTTCAATAAGTTTCTGTGTGTGTGGTTTCACTTGTGTAAAGTGGGTGCAATGTCTGTTACTAGTATTAGGCAGTGTGCCACTATTGGAGACAATTCAGTATTCAGAGATGGGGTGATTACATTGCAATTGATTGTGATTACTCTTAAAATGTATGGTTACTTTGAAAATGAGTGTAAATTAAAATTACTTGCATGTCATCATGATTACAGTTATGATTATATTAACATCTTAGCACCATTGTCTGTACATTGTTTACAACTTCACTTCATTTCACTGGTGTTATTTGAAATGGGATCACCTGGTAACACCTGGAACAGTTGCAAACAAATCTGATGTTTTAATGGAATTGACCCATATATGATTGTGTGCGTTGTAAATGGAACCAGGGCAGCTTTTGGATATGGTTTTGGAAGCAAAATTTGAATTGTTAAAGTCTTGAGGCCAGACAACAAACTCAAAATGGTTTTCTGTCAGATTATAGTAATAATAATAACATAACTTCTATTGCGCCTAAATCCTTGGAAACCAAGCTCAGAGGCACATCAAAACAAGGATTGGTCAATCTCAAAATCCATAAGCAGCATTCCAGATGTCAACAGATGGGTCTGATACCTTTGTATGCATACTATCAATAAAGTTCACTTTTATGACAATTACAAACCTCTAAGTGAGTTTTAGTCATGGATCAAGCATGTCGATGATCAACATTAAAATGCTCAACATTCAAATGCATTTGTTAACAAGCCTGGTAAATAGTGGTCTGTCCCTGTGTGTTGCAGCTGTTGTGCAAATAGTGATCTGTCCCCGTGTGTTGCAGCTGTTGTGCAAATAGTGGTCTGTCCCCGTGTATTGTAGCTGTTGTGTAAATAGTGGTCTGACCCTGTGTGTTGCAGCTGTTTTGTAAATAGTGATCTGTCCCCGTGTGTTGCAGCTGTTGTGTAAATAGTGATCTGTCCCCGTGTGTTGCAGCTGTTGTGTAAATAGTGGTCTGTCCCCGTGTGTTGCAGCCGTTGTGTAAAATAGTGGTCTGTCCCCGTGTGTTGCAGCTGTTGTGCAAATAGTGGTCTGTCCCCGTGTGTTGCAGCCGTTGTGTAAAATAGTGGTCTGTCCCCGTGTGTTGCAGCTGTTGTGCAAATAGTGATCTGTCCCTGTGTGTTGCAGCCATTGTGTAAAATAGTGGTCTGTCCCCGTGTGTTGCAGCTGTTGTGTCAATAGTGGTCTGTCCCCATGTGTTGCAGCTGTTGTTTGTGCGAGCGTACCTGGATGAGAAGAAGGAGAGTGAAGAGGAGCAGAGGGAGGCTGAAGAGCAGCTCCTCCTTGAGCTCAACGCGTTCTCTCTTGCGTCCCACTTCCTCTGGGGTCTGTGGAGCGCTGTGCAGGCCCAGATCTCTGACATCAAGTTTGGATACTTGGTAAGTTGCCTTGGTCAGTTATACAAGTCCTTGCTGTCCATTGGTCAGTAGTGGTCAGTGTAAACAGGAGCTCTCATTAAGAGGCACACAGAGTTTTGAGCTGCCCACTTATCTAAAAAGCCCCATAATTTCATCCTAAATAATCCACAATAAAAGCTGAAAACTGTTCTGAATAGAGTGAAACCTGCCGTAGTGAACACCTGGCCATCATGAAATCATGTCTATAATGAACGTGATTGACCAGTTTGTATTGTCCACTCCTTGTCCATAGTGGTCGACTGGCCATAATAGACCATATTGCATATTCCTAACAAGGTCTACTAGGGACGAGTTTTACTGTATTTGTTGACATGTTTAGGAGAAATGTCAAGGCCAATACTGAAGAAATTCATAATTCTTTGGCTTTGCCAAAACAAAAGATGTCAAATATTAGCAATCATTCTGCTGTGAACTTCTACTGTATTATTGGTTGGGTAAAACTAGTAGCTTGTAATTAATAAAGATAAAATTATGTAAGTTTAAAAAAATTCTTGCTATTAAAGATGAAATTGTTTTTTCCAGGATTATTCCCTGGTGAGATTTGATGCATACTTCATTCAAAAAGAGACGTTAACCAAAGCCGTCAATCTGTAATGGCATTTAGTGGTTGCAAGCGACACAGGAAGTGCTTCGTTAGATGTGACGTTATACAGACATGATAACACAGCTTGTTAGTGTGATGATTCATACTGCATTTGTGATTTGATATTTTCCAATATGTTCACCATGTTTTGTATATGACACTTGTACTGCGTCATTTGCTGAATCAGTATTGTTGACTCGGTTGCGAAATTATAATTTTTTACCATTACTTTTTGCTGTGATTGGACGATCCAGTACATTTGGTAAGGATCCATTTACGCAGATTGCCATTCTAAGCAAAAACAAGATGGCAAGCGAACAAGGAAACCATTAGGATATAGCGCGTGCATAGTTATTTGTCTACATGCAAGTTAATGTAACCTGTTTTTCTGAGACATTTGTCAGTTTTGTTTTATTATTCACACTGCTAGCATTTACAAATCAGCAGATTATTTGTTCCATGCATTTATATTCCTGTGTGAGGATGAGTACTTTCTGATATCTAATCTACGTCATTCCTTCACCGACATTACTTTGTGTCCTCTAGTCTTGCTATCTTCCGTGGGAAAAAACTTCTATCAAAAGAAATAGTTTGATAACCATTCAGTATCTGTAAAATATTATATTAAATCTACTCTAAATCTTATTGTCTCCTGCATTGTTAAACCACATTCTTCTTGGCATTTTTGTGACAGAAGTCTCGGTTCAGGAATTGGCTTAGTTACTCTCTTTATTGTAATAACTATCTAGGTCCTATAAATTCTTTGTAATATTTATTAACATGAAGAACATGAATGTAACTGATGTTTTTGTGTGTGAACAAGTTCAGGTAAATACGTGTTCTTAGTTGCACCCTGCATGCAAGAGTTCATTTGTGGTAGGCAGTGGTTTGATAGACTAGCTTTCTGGACTAGGAGTACGATTCATATCATTTGCGATTATGTAATTGCAGTTACTTGTAGTTACAAATGTAACTGAATTATTCCTGTAAGTAAATGTTTATGACAAAAGCATAATTAAGATGTTCACATTGAAAGTTATCAGGTAATGTCATGTAACTGATATGTAATGATGCCTTTCTCCTCCCGTTTGACCATTTTAGCACCGACAATAGAGTTTTGTTGTGTATTGGATGTTTCTCGAGAGCTCCGTAAGACCATGACAGGTTACACAGTTGCACCTTTCTTGTGTGGGATCTTACTTCCCGGGCACCGGGATAAATGTGTATGCATTTTTGTTTTCTTTAAGATTTTAACTTCAGTAACTGAACGAGAGATCATGAATTGATGTTACTGTGACTACCGGGTAATTGAACGATTGAAATGAATATTGTAATTGATGCTAACCCCACTAGCCTTTGATTTGATTGTTTATCAACATTTGCTTATGGTTGCCTGCATTTAATGTGGCAGCAAAGAAATTGAATGTTGCAGCAAGTAGAGTCTGGATAAAGCTCTTTTGCTCGAATAGTTCAGTAGTAATATTGTTTTGTGATATATTGTGCATTTAAAGTGGCCTTGTCTGGTTCGTTATTTGGAATCATTCCCAATCGACAGGTAGTGTTGGTATAGTGTTTACTGTCTTAATGTTCCAGCCACAAGTTGGATGTTTCATGTGTGCAACATTGAAATTACAAACAATGTTTTGGACTTACTAATCAACATTATATTAAAAAATTAACAGACAAGGTCAGTTTAAAGGAGATGCAAAATGTATCTATTACTACAAAAACTATGTTGAACTGGCAATTGATACCGGTATACAGAGACTTAAATGTGCAATTGTAGTATTGTCAATATGTGTTATCTACAGAATAGTATGTAGGAGCAGTGTTCATGACAATGGTGCATTAGAATGCACAAACAGTAGTAACTTATTGGAGGTTTTTATAATTTAATTTTGATTACATTATGTTGTCAGAAGACTTGTTGTTTTTACCTTTCCCGGTTGATGTTATTTTGTTCATGTCTAGTCACTGGGGCTAGTGTTATGTTTGTCCGATTGTAGTCAGGTTTTATTTGTCAGTGTCCTATGGAATGACCAAGCCAGAGCATAATATGTATTAGTAACTTATTGTCGGTTAACATTTTAATGCATATTTTAATCATATACCCTATTCCATTGTGCCGGCACTGGTTGATATTACTGTGTTATATACGTGTTGGCTAATAATTAATATAATTTACATATTTATCTGGAAATAGTTTAAAACAGACTTCAGGAAGCAGATCATTTTGCGAGTTGTACTGTAGTTTTGTTGCACTTCTGCGCTTCGACCAAGTGTGAACCCAACGTTTACACAATTCCGTGATAGCATTGAGTAGATGATATTTCCAATGATGATATGATTAAATGGTATTGTCTTGATCAGGTTGTATTACTGCCTTACACGTGAATTGTAATAAAATGGTATTCTCAGTGAAATATGTCTTTTCATATTACCACTACATTTCATATATTAGATGTTCAATTAGCAACCATGTCGAAAACGACCTAAAAGAGGACTGCACATAACACGCATTCAATCACATCCAAAACGAGGACAACTGCAATTTTCTGTATGAAATGTACTTTGGTTATTAAATATTGCAAATTAATTCAGAACTTGTGAAAATACTTAGACATGTTCATCACACAATGTTATATTGCACAGTGCTGTTGTGATTTCATAATCAGACATGTTCAATTGTGAGGCAAACAGTTGTTTGTCTTGACATGGTCACTGCGTTCAAAATGACACATGTAACCGATGACGACACAAGCTACTGTCTACATCATGGCTCTTGCATTTACTTGTGGTTTCAAATATCTCGCACCATCACTACCAGATAAATCAATTTCCAGCCTGTGCTAATTTATCAATTTTGTTCAGATGCCAATATAACGGTTGCGATTTATAAACTTATATTAGTAAAAAGTAAAGCCTTGGGATACCAGGCTCATTTTTAATTTGAATGTATGTTAAGTGCTGCCATCTACTGGCCATAGCTGCATGGTTCCTACCGACACATTGGCTGGACACATAAATGATAAGAGCGTTAACGGCGTTATTTTTTTATTACAGTTAAAATGTAAAATAACATGCCATAAAATGTCACTATCTGTGGCAACATAAACACTATAACAGTGTACACTTAATTTATTATTGATTGTGCTGACAATTCCAACTGTCATAACAATTTGTCATTAACCACTTACTGATTAAGTGATATACTCCAATAAAAGGTCAACTTTGTATATAATGCAGTAGACAGTCCTTTGCACTGCTCTGTGTTTTATATGTCATCCCCTGGCTCTGTTCATTCAAACACCATCTCAACTTCTATGGGAATCATTCAGCCATGCTGTAGTTACTGTGCAAAAGCTTACTTCACCACTGTAGCCAGGCACTCATTTATACTGCTGAATGAACTGAAGCAACAAAACTAAATTGCTTCAAAGCGGCAAGAGGACTGAGTGTGATGTAACGACTATGCCATTGCGCCCCGCAAACACATTTTTCTTGGGGTTTCGTGTATATCACGCCCATCAAAGAAAACAGATCTAGGCAGCTTGCAGTTTATGCATTTATAATAACAATTACTGGACAGCATAAATGATGCAAAACGGATTCACTGCGTACAATGTAATATAGGAACACAATCAGAATCGAGAATCATCGTAGCCAAGAAAAGAAAATGAATATCTATACTGATTTGTATCAATGGCAATTATCCGCCATGTGAACTGTATTTAACTCATACACGGGACACATCTACTGATATGCTTATTTATTTAATATTTACTACACTTAGCCCCACCACCCACGTTTATTCTCTTTTTACTAGTAAAAATACATTTACACATAGTTATGCAGACCCTTTAGAATATGAAAGAAACCACTTGTTTACACAGAACTGTTTACATCGATAAAAACCTATTCCATTTTTAGAGCATGTTACAAAATGTCCCATGATGATGAGTGGTTAGAAAAAAAACAGTTACATTTGTCATCATACAAATAATTATTACGTAAAGATCTGCATCTTTGACTATATATATATATATAGGTAATCTGCACGAGTATAAAGAGAAATGCTACTAGCACCGGCACAAACCTTCCACATGTTCCTCTGTTACATGTGTACTTAGGAATTTTCCCATAAGTTTACAAAGACCAAAAATCAGTATTTTGTACCGGCTCAAACCATCATTTACGCATCCAATACTGCGAGTTACGATTAGGTGATTCAAAAATGGCTCCCAAAACCACAGCCGAGAGATTCAATAGATGCAAAATGGTTGCATTACTAAAACATTACCGACGTATCTGCACAGTTCTGAAATCCACAACAGTAATTAGTACATGTTCCACTTGCTAGTTGGCACAAGTCTGTTCCCTCGCGGTATGTGGAGATGACCAAACCAGCACGCAAACACATGTAATGGTATGTGTTTTTGGACTTTGCAAAATTATATGGCCACCCGTTATGATTATCCTCATTGTTTCAAAGAGTTTCTCCGACACCAGAA